>JAUCNO010001210.1:866135-879792 GCA_032353835.1 Enteromius viviparus
GTTTGGTGTGGGCTGGCACTAGCCCACTGTGCCCGCAAAAAGCCAGCATGGGCCCCGCAGCGGCATGTTTGCAGGGACAGTATGTAGAATGGAGTATTTGTTTGTATGTGTGTTTTTAAATGTCATACTACTAGTATAGTGCTTATTAACCCTCTCGATATATCGACTACTTTATGACAAATGTATTGATTCACAGTTGAGCATGCTTAATTTATATACAAAATTATTCACAGGTTTGGTTTCTGTGCAAGGTTTCTAAAAAGTCTTATCGACAACATTACAATATCACTGGGATCTTTGTTGTGTATTATTACTTAAAAAACACGTATTAATGTCTTATTCTGCAAGACCTTATTCTTAAGCCTTACCCAGGTTGTGGCCCATTTTACTGAGAATGGATGTGAAAAAGGGGCGTGGCTTGTTTTTCCTACTTTAAATTGATTGGATGTAGTAAAGTAGGCATTTCATTCTAAAATGAGTACTGGGTCCATCTCAATCAGCTCCTTTGCTCCCGAGGTCGTGGTTCAGTAGATCGTGTACATGAGTTCGGTCACTGGTAAGTTCCCTGATTCAATGCACACTGGGACAGTGATCACTTGACGTGATTACGTGCAGCGTCAACGGACAACATAGTTAAACATCATCACCACTACTGAACAAGGGATACAGTGGCTGAGAGAGCTCAACGCGCTGCAAACTATTGAAAACACATGCAAACAGAAAAAAACACATGCAAACTTCAGATTCTTACAATGCTCTGCAAACACAGAAATGCTGCAAATAGCACGGACCACAACGAAATGTTTCAGGAAGACCTCAAAAAGTGATGAAGCTATTTTAAAGTAACTCTAGCTTGCATTAATGTTTCACAGTTACGTGTGTAATCCGTCAGATTAGTCTAATAATATCCAAAAGACCATAAGATCAGGTTGTTAAAATAAACCCAAAAAAACTCACCTTTTAGTTCAGCGACAACATCTTTGCTCTGACCAAAAGCCATGGAACAAATAACTAGGTCCCAGATGGGTTCGTCACTTTTTGAGGTCCTCCTGAAACATTTCCGTTGTGGTCCGTGCTGTTTGCAGTGCATTTGTGTGTTTTCAGCGTGTTTTTGCATTTGGTTGCGTTGTGAGAATTTGCAGTTTGCATGTGTTTTTTTCTGTTTGCAGCGCCTTGAGCTCTCTCAGACCTCTGACGCACCAACTGACAGCTGAAGAGGTTCATGCCCAAGCCATCAAACTGATGTCATGAGAGAAGATGTCCTCTTTGTTTTAAAGGCAGATTTTAATTTAAGATTACAAAGGCAAACTTGTTTTTGTGTGTGTGTGTGTGTGTGTGGATTGACTTGTACAGATAAATTGTTCACCACAAAAATAGCAATGTGAGAGAATTTTGATTTCACGCAGAATTTAAACCGAACAACTACTTTACTAAGTATTAAAAGATTACTCCACCCCAAATGAACTTTATTGTAATTAATCACTGCTCCAAACCTGTAAAAGCTTAATTCGTCTTCTGAACCCAATTTAAGAAATTCTGAATTAAAACCAGTAGGCTTGTGACTGTACATAGTTTTCAGTCATGTGACTAGACCTGGAGGGCAAAACATCCACAGAACTGCAGCAAAAGCCTGTTTCACAGCTGTAAGTATTTAAATCACCTCTCAAAATAAAAAAATCAAAGGTACGTGAATAAAATTTACGGTTTGGCCATTTGAAATCTATATTAAGCTCCCACTGCAATATTTCCATAGTTTACAAAGGAAAGCAGATGAGATGACTAAAGTTTCTTGAGCAGAAAAAGGATATTATAATGAATTTTAAAGGATTATGTTTCACTGAAGACTGGAATAATGTTCCTAAAAAATTGAGCTTTGCAAAAATATTTTTCAAATAAATATCAAAAAGAAAACTCTTCTTTTAAATGCATTTGAAAATATACAGTAAAAACAATATTATTGTGAAACAGTGTTTTTGCTGTGATTGTGATCAAATAAATGCAGATTTTGTGATCATAAAATTTTATATACATATACATTGTAAAATATATATTTTTAATAAATAAATTAACTTTCTTTCAAATAGTTTATTACTGAAAGCTGAAATGCTTTCTGTCTTTGTAACTGGCAGTCAGTGGTAGCATCTATCTCTCATCTTATCACTCGATGTGTATGTGATGACAGACGCAGTCCCCTGAGGCCTGAGAAAGAGAGACAACCATCAGCTTGTGCACCCACCGGTCAGCCATTAACCATTAGCCATCACACACTGACCCACAGCTGTCCCTTTACCACACACACACACACACACACACACACACACACAAAGACTCACGCTGGCATGCACCTTGAGGTTCCAATAGCAAACAGATCATCATAAATTCTGTTTCTGCTTTCATCCACTTACATAATTATTTGTACTTTGCTTATAAGAGTCAGTGGGACAGACGACGGTTTAAGACCGTACTCCATCTCGTCAGCGTGTAAACATAAATCTGCTCATTCGCTATGAGATTGTTAAAATTAGAACATGCAAAGCAAGATTGAACTGTGAGCGGCTTACAAGAAAATATTAAATCATACATAGACGGCTGAGAGTGAGCAGTTTTACATGTTCTACAAGCATCTGGCTTTAAATCGTTAAGGAAAAATATTAAAGATTTTCATAGCAGAGAATCATATCCACGACTGCTGGTATTTCTTCATAATGCAAACAAAAACATTGAAAGTCCTCATTCTCTTTTGTGACCTGACTGAGACGAGTGACTGTAAAATGCACTTGATGTAGTGTGTTAAGTGCTGTTTTAGTTAGCCATGATGAAAGTGTGCTATTTATACAGCCAGGAAGAAAGAAGCTCTGATTATAATTCAGATGATAAGGAGTCTGCTGCAGGCTGTCAGAATAAAACGAGCAGCTGTGTTACTGTTGTGCAGGAGTTTTCTGTCTACGTCTGAGCTTGATACCTGCTTTAGAGAATGTGGTGATGTCTTAATCCAGATCAGTCACCTTTGACCTCTGGGCTGTGTAGATATGGACTGGTTGTGGTTGTATCATGGACAAATAGTCTCCTTCAGAATCTCTATGCTGACATGCTTTTCCGTGTTTATGAAATCACTATAGTATTTGTGTTTATTAAAAGAATGACTTATAAAACAGACCCACACCATTATTCAACCTGGTCTCATGGCATAAACACACCTTGGGGCAATTTTTAGGGAGATGTAAAATATGTACCAATAGGTACATATTACTGCAGTTTTAAAAAAAAAATGTCCACTGAGTGGCGCTAAAACACGAGTTCAATACGTGAACCCTGGTATGTTTAATTACGTTGAAATGGGTACATATTGCAGTGTTTTTATTACATTCCTTCAGGTATGTATTGCGGCATTTCAGAATTCAAACATCCATGATATATGACCTATACCAAATCCAACCCTAAACCTACAAGATAGTGTTAACAAATGCAAAACTGATATTTGTTGATGCATCCATGCCATTTTAACATCCTTCTGACTTTTGATAAATCATAGTTACAAAGAATTCAAACCGGAGCTCCTCGCCTCTCAAATACATCTCTGTGCTTATTGGGCTACCGAACAAACTTACCGTCTATGAAAACACATAGATATGAAGCCATGTATGTATTATGCTTACAGTACATTCAAAAGCATCAGTTTTCAAACCTACCAGCATATTTATATTAGTCATAACATGATATTCTTCAGGTTTGTGCAAAATGGCACTTTATTAAATAAAACTCTGTAAACTTGTGTGAAAAGGAATAAAAGGTGTCAGAGTTTTACTGCCCCTAGTGTTTATTTTAGTATCTCACTATGAAACCAGGTAGTTTTTCTGATAATCCATTAACCTGTACAACGATCTGTCGATGCTTCTGTTACACTTTAACTTTAAGAGCTTTGACTTCCGAGTGGCCTCATCTCACTGAAAGCCATTGAATCAAGAGACTTGTGTTTGAAACGCTCTCCTTCTCTCTGCAATGGGGTGGACTAACCCTTTTTTGATAGCGCATTAAATCCGGACAGTTCTCCTCAGAAGCAATGCCCCCCTGCTAAAACTGGCCTAGTTTTAATGGAGAGCATTGCAGTTACCATTCAAGCTGATAGTGCTTAAATGCAATGCCCTGCAACCATACTCACTGCTCTCCGCTCATGTGTATTAACTCGTGCCAGAAGCGTCCACTTCCTCTTTTTCTTTTCTTGCCCAGATCTCACTGTATCACACAATTTTTTATTTTCTGGTGCATCTTTTTTGAGCTCTGTTTTTCTTCCACTCTGTGCATGCGTAAGAGAGTTTTTGTTGTTGTGTGTAATTTCTCACATTCCCAGATGCTGACATGATGCAGCAGCCAAAGCTGTCAGAGGAAGTCCTCATGCACCAATGTGTCACGGATTCATTCCAGGCTTAATCCTCGTATGATTATTAATATTTTATAAGGATGCTGTAGTTTGCCCCAAAAAATGACAGGTCTGTCATCCATTTACTCACTTGATGTTATATGGCCTTTTTCTTCTGTGGAAAAGAAAATGAGACGCTTAGCAGGATGTCCTAAAATGAAAATAGGTGTGGCTGTCTTACTTTCATTTGTAAGTAAATAATATGAAATAAAAGCATATTTGTAGTATCTTGAAGCCTTATGATTTATTTGAAGTGGAAACGCACTTAAAAATGAAAGTGTATTCATGTTATTGACAGATGAGAGTCTGTTCACATGTACCTTTAAATTTTTTCTTTTTGACTTCATGAATTTAAAGCTGAAAAATGAAAGAAAATGTAAATGTGAAGTAAAAACAAATTGCTAAATAGAAATAATTTTCAAATAATCACAAATAAAGAAGCTGGAATAACACTAAAATAGGCGCGTAAGTGAGTAAATGATAACAGTATAATAATTTTTTGGTGAACTTCATGTAATTATCTTCATAAAATCTCAGTTATACTCCACTTCTCACACATCAGCGACTGCAAATCACCCATGAGAGTGAGGATTACCATCAGGAGACTATTAACTTAACCTTGATACTTTCTGCTATGACACCTCCTCCACTTTCTCCACCCCCTCTTTCTTTCATTCTCCCTCTTTGCTTTCCTGTCAAGCGAGCATGCAGACTCTTCCACCTACAGACTCTCATGCCGTGTTTCATTCCTCGCTGCCTTCACTCTCCCCCTCCCTGTGCTTGTTTCTAGCGGGTGCTGTGAAGCTATGACAGTTGTATTAGCAGTCGATTGCGAGGTCACTCTCGCTCAGCTCCACTGAGACACAGCGGTGCAGCAGAGGAGCAAAGCAGAAACAAGAGCAACGAACAGAGAGAAAGAGATATCCAACAACAGACAGCTGAGTTTTCATATTGAGTCATCCAACACAATGAATCAGTGCAAATTAGTTCTAATAAAGTTCAAATAGTTTTCAGTTTACACATCTGTTATGCTAACTTTACACTAGTGCATTATTATTTATTCTTACAATAGCCTTATCATTTTTTCCTTTCTGAAAAATTTGTGTATTTACATTTTTAAGGCATAAAACATTTGTCTTTTGTCCAAAAAAATTAATTAAAAATTCAGTAGGTCTAAAGGTATCTGTAAGTAAATATATTAATATATTTAACTATACTTTAGTATGAAAAAAAAATATTTTAAATATTTATTTTTTACTAGGGTGTATATATATATATATATTCTGTTTTCATGTTTAATTTTTCAGTTTTAGTAATTTTGTTATGTTTTTATTATTTGTTTTTTTAAACAAATATAAGATCTTTTTTTTTTTCATCTGACCTGGGATTTTGTAAATAAATATTAAATTCATATAGTAAATAAATTCATGGAGAATATTTCTCTATTCATTGTCACGATTTTTAATTCCAGTACGAAGGGAATCCAGCTTCTGACTCTAATTCTACTTTTATTTTAATGAACTAAAAGTGCAGATGGAGACTGTATTAGACAATTCCCTTGCTGCAAGCTATTTCATAAAAAGATGGGGACAAAATCAGCTGTGACGAAGTCCCCACCGTAAATGATGGTTATAGTAGATGAACATCTGGGAGGTCTTCTCTCATATCTTTTGGGACTGCACACAAATATCACAGAAACAGCAAGAAAATAAGATTGCAATCCAATTAGACTGACCTGTGCTGCCCTGTGTTAGGGATTCCCCTCATCACTAACACAGGCCTCTCAGCTGAACGTGACTCACCTCGTGGAGCCAATCACAGCTTCAGAGCTGGCTGTGCATCTCCTGACAGAGGAGGACACAGTCTGTTAATCCTACACTATGAATAGACTGATGAGCAGCCTCCTTTGGGAACGTTGGATCCTTTGGGGAAAAAATTTCAGCCTGAGTTTATGGGCTGTTGAATGTTTGCAATATGTATTGGACAGATGGTGCAGTTGGGTTGACAGTGGGGCACCTCGTCCTAGTTGAGAATTTCAATTCCCACAAGATCAGTGAAAACTGCTGTTCCAGTTCACAATACCTCTTTTACACATCTTCATAACCTTTATACTGTACATATAGCTAACTTGATGTTTTCCTCCTTGACAGGTAGGGCATCATTGTGTGCTCATGTGTCAGTGTTATACCAGAGGCTTTATGCACCAGTTTTACTGAAGCAGTCCTGGATCACTTGGTGCTCTATTTTAGATATGACAAGAAGAAAAAAAACTTTTTTCAACACTTAAATAATATAGGCATATTTGTTTAAAAAGAAAAATCAACGTAATATTGTATAATTAATATAATATTACAATATTTTAAATTTATAAAAACAGACATATTATTATTATTATCACCCTATAATGAAATTATAGTCTGAGGTAAGACACCAGTTCAGTGTGTGTCACGCTGCTGTCAATCAACTATTGTGGGAGTGACCTCTGTCTGTGTGACGCCATGCATTTGAGAATGGCTTGTTTTCAGAAGGGGCAACTTATTTTTATTACATTAAAACAAAACTACTGGTGGATCTTTATCATTGTAGAGTGGTTGTGTACACACATTTCAGTCCAAACAGTTTGTAAAAGGGCATGTGTCACTGGATGACCCTTTTAAGACTGGAACTCATGGACATCAACAAAGGTTTTCTTCCTCGCGATGCTTTGTCAGACCTTTACTGCAGTTTGTTTGTACTCTCAGTGATTGAATGAAAAACAGTTCGATTTGACCTTTAATATTAATTTTTTCTACTAACGATGTAACTACAAATGTGGTATGGTTGGAAAGCAGAGGAAATTTGGGATTCAATGATGTGCGTCTTGTGATTCTAGCATAAGCATAGTTAAGTCTGAGTTTTGTTTTCAGCAAGTTAAATGCATGCTCAATCGAGTTGAGATCAGTAGATTGCTGATTAATCACCATTTTTATTGAATCTGGACATAGAGTATATCTCAAAGACTTAATCCGGCTGCTTCTGTCCTGTGTCACAACATCACTAAGCACCAGTAACCAAGTGCCACTGGAAGCCATGCTCATGCCATCACACTGCTGTTTCACAGATGATGTTGTATGCTTTGCATCATGAGCTGTTCCAAGCCTTCTCCATATCGTTTTTATTCATGTCATGATCTTAATTTCGGCTGTCCGAAGAATGCAATTCCAAAAGTGGTCTGGCCTTGTTTGCACCTTGTTCTGAACCCTATGTTTTAGATCTCGTAAAGTGAAGTCTTCGCTTGATTGTATACTTTAGCAGTGACACACTTACCTCTTGGAGAGTGTTCTTCTCTTGGCTAGATGTTGTGAAAGGATCTTAGACTGATTTTAGCAGATTTATCTCTCTGATGGGTTTGTTTTGTTTTCACCTGTATGGAGATATCCTTTGACCACATGATGTAGGTTCACAGCAACCTGCTCAATTGATGTACAGTAGACATAATGAAAGAATGGCCCACATCTCTCCAAGAAACTTTTTTTAGTCAATTACTTGTGGTCCCTTGGAAAAGGGATTTTGTAAAAAAGCAGTATAATATGTGCCCTTTAACACTATCAACAATTAATCAGACATACAGTACAAATATTCACATAAATGTTGGACCTGATTGGACAGATCAAATTCAGTCGTATATATTTTGATGGATTCCATCATAATTTCATAAAGCCCTTTTTTTTTACTAACCTCAAATAAATTTGATATGCAACTTTCAGGAGACACGTCTGGAAATGGCATGAGGTGTGCACCTCTGCACTGAGAAGAGAGAGAGAAAAAGGCATGAAATCACCATCTCCCACCGGGAATACTCTGGAACTGTGCTCATCACGGTTACTATACTTTGACACAAGGCCCCTGTGAGGCTGTGGCAGGCTGTTTGTATGGCCCCAGGCTGTGCGGGAGCTGCTATATCTCTAAAAACATCACATTCTGCACTCTAATGGAGACATACAGCGAGATTGAGACGAAGAGGGAGGGGAAAAATGGGGTGAGGAAGAAAACAGGGAGTTGACTGTAATGGAATTAAATTAAATCGAGGGCAATACAAAATTAAACTAAGTTACAGTAAACTGAATAAAGGCATAAACATGCTCAAGCAGCAAAGGGAAAATGAAGAAACTGTTTATTTTCCCCTTTTTTGTTGGATGCTCTCTCCACTGTTGCTCTGTCATTAAATGGTTGTTTAAAAGTACTCTCTACAGAGTGGATTACAACGCTATGTGCTATATATTGATCTGTTCATATTTCTCTCCCGATTCAGACCAGACAACTTTTTTTTTCACTGACAAACAAGACAATAATTACTTGTGATGTTTTTATCAGCTGTTTTTATGACGGCACCCATTCACTCCTGAGGATCTATTATTGAGTAAGTGACGTAATGCTGGTTTTCTCCAAATCTGTGCATCTTATGGCCTGAAATCTGATTTATTTTTGGGTGAACTATCTCTTTAAATGCACTCTGTAGCAAATATATGAATGAATATCCATCCGCAATCATCTAATCTAGCCATGCTTCTGTACTTACCGTATTACTTGGGCAAACACGCTTGTGTCCATCTGTTTGACAGCTAACAATGTAACACTGAGCATTGTCAGTTTATGCAAGCATCTGTGATGAGGATCTCTCTCTCTCTCTCTCTCTTTGTTTTTTTTCCTTTTCTTCATATTGAATGGTTTGTGAATCTTATACTGATGGAGAAAGAAGGCTTCACTTCACAACAGACCTTCAGACACTGTTTGCTGATGACTTATTGACTGTGCACGCTTCATGGATGTTTTGTGATGAATTTGTCTATGAAGGGAGAGCTGCTTTAAACCCCCCCACACAAACACATCACATGGTAATGAGTGCTGACACCCGTGCATGCAAATGTACTGATATACACACCAAACACAGACCACTGCTCTATCGTCCAGCTCTCCGGGTCAGTCTCCACCATTATTCACGAAACTTTACAGAGTAAAATGATTAATGGCTCCGCCTTGTTTACATGCGTCGTGGTACTCTCGTGAATGGCTATGGAGATGAAATGGTTGAATTATTTTGGTTTTCTTTGCGTACAATCATGTTCTTGTTGCTTAAAGGAGTAGTTCACTCAAAAATGAAAATGACACCATAAACTACTCACCCCAGTATATGACTTTCAGTCGAACACAGTCTTTTAATAAAATATATCCTGGCTCTTCCAAGCTTGGTAATGCTGGTGGACAGTGGTCATTATTTGAAGATCGGATATATCCACAAGTACTGTGACGTAAAATGAACCTATTCGCCTTCAGTGGGTTATCACATGTCTTCTGAAGCAGATCGATGGGTTTTTGTAATAAAAATATTTCTAGTTGTAATATTAGCCTATGGCATAAATAATGGACTTCTGAAATTGTGTCTTATATTAAGTCATAAGTCAGAAACACCTAAAATGGTTTAGGGGTGAGTTGAACTACTGATTTTATACATCCATTATTTTTAAGTAGGTCTTCACTACCTTTCCTGAACGTGGAGGGTCTCCGGAGGGTCAGAAAGCTCTTGTATCTCATCAAAAATATGTTTATTTGTATTCCAAAGATCAACAAAGGTCTTATGGGTTTGGAACAAGGGTGAGCAATAAAATACGTTTTTGGGTGACCTGTCCCTTTAATCTGAATACACTTGATTTTTATTTTTTTCTTCTGTTCACACTGAAATGCTGTTTTTGTCCTGGGAAAGCAGGTTTTTTAAGATCCTCTCCTAAATGGATTAATTTGAAAACACCATGATTTTTTCATATTTGCTTCATATAACATTCCTGAAGAATTTTTACTTGAAATAATTAAAAATCTACATTATTATAATATATATTTTTGCTTTTTTAAACCAAAAATTGTCTTTTTACTGGCAGTATGAGTTTGATACTCATTACGTTTGTTGTAGTTTTTAGTGAAATGAAAGCAGCTATAATCTGTTCACAAATAGCCCTTTTTGATCCTTTACAGTTAGCAGACTTATTAAAGCAGCTGTTCTGTAGTGTACAGCATTCAAACATCTGCTTCCATCCATGTTCTGTGTTTCATTTAGCCACCCACCCACACACAATACATCCATCACCCCGCCAGCTGCCTGCGGTGGAGGTGACACCAAAACTTTAATCAGGAAAAAATTCATTTTGTGTTTCTCACATGCACCGCATGTCTAGAGTTTCCTCCCCTGCTCCAGAAAGGTCCTCCATCCAGGTGTCCAGCAGAGATACCCCTCAGAAAGTGTTTGAGGGTGATTGTCAGGGATGAGTGCTTGAGTTTGTGTGGACTGTATTTTTCTCACTGTTGGCGTCAGCGACTTTCTCCTGCTCAAAGCTGAGGCGCCGGTTTTCCAGGACTTGTCTTCTTCAATTTGTTCTCAATGTGTCACTCCTGACGTTTTTATTTTGTTTCTGAAGCAGAATGATTCGGGGACTCGCCTGTTTGCTGAAATGTGCAGTGCTTGAAGGAAGTTAAGAAGGATAGCTGTCTAAGGTTTCCATCGAGGGTCTCTTCATTTAAGGAAAGTGAGAAAAACCTCCCAGTCAAGGCTGTGACTCACTCAGTGTCTCTGGAGTGATAACACATCCAGATTTAATTAAAAAAACATGGATAATTGTATTTCTGATCTGTGTGTGTGTGTGTGTGTGTGTGTGTGTGTGTGTATCAGGGGCAGTTTGCCTTCATAGTTTGATTGACGTTTGAGGTTCTAGTAGTTCATAAGTAATGTTCTTTCCTTCACATATCTGCCCTAATTTCTCTCTTTGTTCATTTCTTCCTCCATTCTCCACTGTTGTCTTTATAAAAATTAGGGCTGTCAATCGATTGAAGATTGTAATCAAATGAATTGTGATATTTCATTTAATTATTCACCCATAGGAATGTTTGCTGAGAAAAGACCTCGCACGAAGATAAAAATGTTCCATTATTTCCTGCAGATCAGTAAAGCATTTAATAGACTAAAAGTTGCTTTGTTTTGTTTCCTTTTCATTGAATGTAAGTTTATCACTTGCCTACAGCACACAGTATATAAACCATTTATTGTGTGCCATTCACATGCATTCTTGTCTTATGTTTTTCAGGCCATGAGCACTGTGTTTTTATGAATACTGCATGCCGATTTTAATACTTATCAACATTTAAGAAAATTTCTCATAAGCGTGGAGCATATTTAATTAGATATTATCTTGTAATCATTTAAATGAATGCAGTAATGAATAAAATACACAAAAAAAGAAACATTTTATTTGGAGCCAGGACAGAGAATTTATTTATCCATTTTTCTGTTACTTGAGGAAACTTCTCCATAAATTAGCCATGTTTGTACACCTGCAAAAGCAACAAATTTTGGTGTTTTTATGACTTATTTATTTACAGTCAGCAAATGTAACTGTATCTATTTTAGGTTCAGCGCTACAGTTTGGGTTTGCTTGTATATATTTTTATGTAAATGTGATTCACCTCATGCAAATTAGTTTTTATAATGAGCAAGTTTGCTTTAATTCACAGTTACACACTCCCAGCAATCACTTTCATAATTTATGGCTATTAATAAAATAAATAGTTAATCTATTAACCTCATGTTTTCTATAGAGCCGTTATAAACACAGTCAGTGGCCCACAGGGAACCTTTTACTGCCATGTGTGCAATGTGGGATTATTGTGCATTTAATAGTGCATTGTGTAACAAAAGGAATAAAATCAATAATGTGTTTTTAAGCATAGAACATGTGCCAATATATATAAATGACCACTGTCTGACCCAGCTTATTTCCATTCCAGACACACAATGGTGTAAACACCATGCTGGTAAACAGACAAACTGTGTTAAACTGACCCAGACACATACGTATTTGTTTGTGTAGTGAGGTGAAATTGACTGTCAATGCACGTTCAGTGTGTGTGCACGTAGGCGCACACACACACACACACACACCGACGCAAAGCTGCCGATGTGACTCACTTTGAATCATAGGCCACCGTGTAGGTGGACAAGCCAGCAGGAAATTATAATGTAATCCACCTCAAAATAGTGGGAGGCGGCCTACTACCTGCAGTATATATACTATGTGATGACCTGTTAAAGTTCTTTTCCCGCTGCCGCTGGGATCCTTTCCCTGGGGAGCACGTGAAAATCCTCTGCATATTTTTGTATGAAAACCTGACCCAAAATGTCTGCGTTCCAGTATTAGTAAGTGTTGCTGATACAATACATCTGTCTGCGTGACTCACACAGCGAACACTAAGATGGCCAGTCTGTGTGAGTGGAATCATAATGTTTTGACAGGGAGCGTGTTTGGCGCACGCTCGCTTCTTTTGTGCTGGAACAGAACGTGGTTGACGAACAGAATTGGATGTGGGTGATTGATGATCCAGAAGTCTTTGTCACCGCTGTTTACTTGACCTTTTCCTCCTTCTCTCTTTACTTCATTTCCTGTTTCTCTCTTTCCTCCTATCTGTATTGATGTTCATTAAACTGTGTTTTCTAGTCACTATAGCCCTTCAGCCTATAACCCCTATTTCTTCTTATTTTATGTCTTTTTCCTCCTCCTCATTATTTGTTCCTTTCTACCTGCCTCACTTGCTTTATCTTTGTAACTCCAGGCTTTTGTTTTTCTTTTTTTACTTGTATTAAAGACCCCATTAAATCAATTTGTATGCCTTTCAAGTGTTTTAGCTTTAAGCTGATCTTCATGAGCTCATGTACCTAACTATATTTACCAACATATTAATTAAACATTATTTAAAAATGTACAGACCAAAATTAATAATGGCTTATATCCTACCACTACCAGGATTGCCAAGTTATGTTCATGACTCTGCTAAAGGCACTCAAACGTCCTGTTTCAGTAGAGAAAAAACTCACCACAGGAATGAAAATAGCACTTGTCTTATGGGTGATGAAGTACCTTGTTATCTTTTCGGGAGGGGGGGCTGAATAGACCAATCAGAGTTAAAGGGATTCAAATAGTCTTATGATCTACCCCAGATAGCACACGTCCGTCTGCAAGATGTCTTTTAAAGATCTCTTTATCTGGAAAGCATCTGCTGACTACAAACGTCTGGCAGACGTCTTACAGATGTCAGTTTTAGATACATTCTAATTCATAAACATCTTAAAGACATCTAATAGACCTCTATTTGACATCTAAAAGGAGACGTCCTATAGACGTATTGCAGATGAGCAAACAACCTAAATAATACGTCTTGCAG
>JAUCNO010001210.1:888908-906685 GCA_032353835.1 Enteromius viviparus
AAAATCGGAATCGGCAGGTCACACCTACTGTAAAATCGGAATCGGCCAAGAAATTTGCAATCGGTGCATCTCTATAATTGACCCATGCAATGTATTTTTGGCTATTGCTACAAATATACCCCAGCGACTTACGACTGGTTTTGTGTTTTGTGAAAGTTATACTTACTGCACTATGTGTCCAGTATACACTTACAGAATAATATCATGAGTTTCCTTAATAATAAACACGATATTACTCAACAATACTGATTATTTATTACAGTGTGTATCAGTTGTTTCACATTAGCTGTAGGTGTTAACAGGGCATTCAGATGATTTTCCTTTTGACGACTACTTTAGAAAAGAAGGAAGTAGGGGACTTTGTGTCCAGCGTGCTTCTGTTTTCAGTAAGACATCCTTTGATTTTGCGATGGTCTGAGCTTGAAAGGTTGGCCTTCAGTTTTAGGAGAGCAAGAACATGCTGTTCACTAGAGCAGAATAACAACAAAGAACATTGATGAAACAAGGCATACACACTGGAAGATCTTTAATTTGGCTAATGGCAAAACTGAAGATATTTGTATAACGAATAACATAATATATATATATATAAGATAGGAATAATATATCTTACTGATAACTGATTTCTGAACCTGCAGTCTATGCTGACTGTGCACAGAGACTATAAAGTGTAACAATTCCACCTCTGCAAGGACAGTCTGGTGCTTCTGACTCACAACCTTTTACATTAAGTTACATTTTCTTGCTACTTACTATTCAAATGCATGTTTTGAGCAGTCGAGGTTAATGCTTGTTGTTTGTTGTTTCTCCGAACACAAATGCAGACATGGGGATTTGATTACAAGGCATCACTAACTACAACAAGTGCCTCGTTTGTAATGGATTTTATTGTTTTTGTGTCATTGTGTCAAACTTAACCGCATAAACTCATTGTTTTACACAAAATAATGTTTTTTAGCAACATCACATGACCCCTTTAATGTAGTGGCTTTTTTCTAAGGTCAAATAACTGCATCTTGCCAGCTGCTATCTATCAGACTTACCCAATGTCAGGATAGTCTCTTGCCAGAGTAACTATCTCGAGCTGCAAACTCCCAGGATCCTGTAGTTTGAAAATCTCTGATAATTTTGGCAGTATTTGAGCGAGCCATTCTTCTCTGGATCCCTAGGGAAGTGAATAGCACTCAGTTTTACTGTTACATCGAGGCAAAGAGAATAATGTAAAGAATACACTAAATAGATATGTCTTGTCTGTGACTTGGTGTCATATTGTGTTTAAAATAGTAGTACCACACTACTGTAAGTTACTGTCCACATATCAAACACAAAAATTTTAATTAAAAAAATTATTTTAATCTTACTTAACCCTACAACACTTCCCAATGTGAACAGCTATGATAAAAAAACAACATATGCAACAAACATATTTATTTACATTAAAATATCTAAATATAGATGACAATGATTAAGGGAATAGTTAAAAAAATGAAAATGTAATGAAAATTTGCTCACCAATTAATCCTCTGCAATGCATGCAATTTTAAATAAGTTCTTCTGATCAAAAGTCCATAACTCATCAAAAGGCTTCCTCCAGTGAAAAGGTCCACCTCTTGTCATCCCCTCTAAGTCCATTGACATTTTTGTTTAGAACCATTTAGAACTGTTTTCACTTGTACATGGTGTTTGAGCCGTGCATATTTTCCTTCCTGATTCAGTTGAGAAAGCAATATTATGGATAGGGGATTTTATTTGAGTGAGGTTTAAAGTTAAAAATAATAATAGTCATGATTTTAGTTTTTTTTAACAAACATGCAGCATTTTGACATATATGCTACTAGTTGTGTGTATTATTGTGAACTTTCGAATCTGATGGCACCCATCCACTGCAGAGGATCCACTGATGATATGTTTATTGTTTATATTTCACATTTTAATTTATATTGTATACTGCTTTCTCTGTTCATTGTAGACCACACAAGCCCACACACACATCTTATGGGCAAGTGCCAGTAACAATTCAAACATGCAAGGATAATACGTTTCTTTAAACGTAAACCTCCTAACACCATTTCTACTAGTACCCAACCAAACCATTGAGTGTCCCATATGCTCATACAATATGTAATGCAAAATTCCTCAAAAACTCTATTTAAATGCATGATAATGTGCATGTGTGGGTTTGGATGTAATCTCACCACAAACACAGAGCATATTTTATTGCTGTCTTGGCAGATGAACTCAGCAGCTGCTTCTTGCTGCACTTTGTCTTTCAGTTTGAGTTTTATCTTCATCATCCGCCTCACATACTCAACCATTACTTCTAGGTGCAGCTCAGCCAGTAGCTCCTATAAACACACAGAGTAACACTATTTATAATTGTATAAAAACGCCACAGCCACATATGTATGTTTACAGCAGTGGTTCCAAGGGCCCTTTTTGCCTACAACAATATTTTAAGACCCAGCTATTGCTTTTTCCTGTTAAGACACATTTTCCAGCTTGTTTTATTGTTTTTCTTTCTAGTTTCTTTCTTTTGTTTGTTTACACATTCAATCTTTATGCCCACTTGGAAATTGGCCCTCCATTATACCCTTGCCCCCTCGTTTGAGAACCACAGATTTACAGTATGTTACAGTTCTGTCAGAAAATATTTGCTGCAAAATTGGTTCTGACCTCTCTGCAGACAGGCTTTAGTTCTTTAAGGGTGTCCATGCTATTATTAAGCGCCTTCACCAGCTCCTCCACAACCTCACAATGTCCAGCATACCAAACTTGAGTCCAAAGTTTGCGGTAGTGTGGCTGTGTAAATAAACATTACGGTTATTTCCAAAATGTAAGGTTTCATTTAAGAAAGTTAACATGGCAAACATGGACGTAGAGCACATTATGTGAAGTGAGGACTTCTGTGCTGGCCCTGGAATAACATTCCTATAATAAAATCGAAAGCCAAGCCATTCCTTAAACCTCTTCACAACCGGAGATCAGACATTTTAAGTTAAAGCTTAAAAAATCCCTCTGCCATTGGTTGAGCCAAAACATATCAAGCTAAAATGTTATCATAAACATTAATTGCTATTGTCCAACAGATGCTGAGAAACTACTAGTTTGTTAAATTGCTGTCAAATGCTGACTTCTACATTCTGATACATGGCTAAAATACTGTAAACACTTGCTCATTGCTAACATCGAAAATGTTGATTGGTGCAATGTCTCCTAATAATTAACTGCACATGCTGTTTTGTTCTTTACCTTAAGTTCTGTGTGAATTTGACTGAGGAAGTATTTGTGGCAAATGTTTTTGAGATCTGCTAATGTGGTCAGACAAGCTGTTCTGGTGTCCTCTGAGAAAAGATGTTCTGGTTTTTGTACATAATCCCTGAAGATACAGAAAAAGAATGGTGGATACAATTGTATTGTAATAATAAAAGTACTTGTTAACATGTTAACAGTTAAGAAAGGGCTGTAGTATTTATAATATAATGATTTCAAATATGAACAACATAACACAATATTATATTGTATCATTTATAATAATTTTTAAATAACTACATTAGATAGCAACAGCATGTTGAAACAATTCAATTATTATATTTTTAAAACTCACCTAAACTGGTAAATGTTAACCAGATTAGCACTGAGAGTTTTAGGAATGCTTCCTTGTTTTCTTTTAATAAGTTCCTCCAGACTTGTCTTATAACTGCAGTGGGAAAAAAAGGAGAAAGCATGGCAATCTTTGTCTAAAAATGATTTTAAAAATGAGTGACTAGTTAGCTACCTCAGAAGAAAGGTGTCCAGCTGGTTTAGAAGACTCCAAGCTTTACATTCACAGCTTAAAAGTGCGTTGATTTCTTTCACAGCCCCATTAACAAGCTATAAAACATTTTGGACTCGGTAAGGATCCCAACGTGTATATTTAATGTAAGATAAGGTTACAGAGTAAGCTCATAACCTACTGGTAAAACATCAACAGCCAGGTTACTGAAGTAGTATCCATCCATCAGCTCTGGTTCGATGTCTTCCCTCCATTTGTTCACTTCTTTCTCCAAAGCATTGGATAACCACTTTCCAATCTCGTTCTGACGAGAGAAAATAAGCAGGAATTCTAAACTAAAACATGCAGCATTAAGTGATATGAGTGAGAGGAACATTAATTAACCCGACACTTGTTTTAATCTTAACATGCGACAGATGCTATAACGTCAGTTATGTTCTGAATCACCTCTTTGTAAGAAAAGTACTGTTCCTCTAATCTCTTAAGATCTTCTTCAGGCAACAGAGGTCCAAGTGATGAACTGTGGATGTGCTCTTCTAGTTCTTTATGCTTTAGTACATCTCTAAGAAAAGTCATTAAAGAACATTCACATTTCTGAAACTGAAAATGTATGTAAAACAGCATGCTTTTGAGAGAAGGCAGTTGTTTACTAGCCCTTACTTTGGGTAGTAATCCACAATCCAACTCAATATATAGAGGCATTCCTCTGAACTAATATCAGATCTAGCAAGCTCTTGGAGTCTGGTGGAAAAAGCTTGATGGTAGAACTGAGCATATGTTCTGCAGATGTCAAAGTCTGGTGGATAGCACTCTCTCAGATTTCGGACCACTCTAAGCAGGTCTTTCTGCACCTTCTTGCCCATTCTGCACACCTCTCTCTTTAAGGAAGTTGACAGGTTGTCTGCTTTATTCTCCTGTTCATCTACAGTCTTAATTTGTTGCTCCACGATAATCTGCAGTAATGTGTCATGGATGTGTCTACACCTTGTTGGCCTCCATACTGGTCGTTGATCCTTGGCTACTTCTGCCCAGCGTCTGTCCTGTTCCTCCTCTTTGAGTATTGAAGTCAAAGCACTCTTGAGTGTCTCCTGGTTGTCCTCTCTAAAAGAGTCATGGATGACCAATCTCAGTCGCAATATAAAGATCTCATAGTCCGTCTGCAACTTGTCTTCTTCGTCTTCTGCCCTGGCCACTTCTTTTGAACTGAAGAGACACTCCTCAGCTTCCGACAGCTGTTGCTGTGCTTCAGCCAAACGATTTTGTTCAAGGTTTCCATTGAAATCCAGTACCACTGCATTATATGAGAAGACAATTACATTATATTGACTTCTGAAAATTAACCCTTAGCTTCTGCTAATTCTCATGTGCATGTTATAAAGGAGTTTTAACTTTGGACGGCAAGGATCATGTAAACTTTGAATATCAAGCCTGAAATAAAGACTAAATGTAATAATTGCACTTATACTGTTATAATATCTGGAAAATATTCACTGTTTGTATATCTGTATGTTTACAGTGCATACCTGTTGGAGTTTCAGGGGATTTTGAATTCTTCTGCCGTTTCATGAAGTCAAGTTTTGTAAGTTTTTGTAATATTTTCTTTCTGAATTTTTGCTTCGAACATTCCCCTTGATCACCAGGAGAATCTGCTATGGCTTCAGTGTTGTCATGATCCACATCTAAAGTATAAATCAGAAGTTATTAGATGATATCTGTTTCATTTATAAGCATTAAATATGACATTGTGCTATTTTACCTAACAGTGTTTCGTTGGGCTGTTCAGTTTCAGATCTTGGACTCTTTCTGTGTTTTGTAATGCTCTTCATATTAATACTTTTTGGTATTTTTATGTTGAGCTTTTTTTTCTGACATTGTTCTTTGAGCTCTTTATCAGCCGTGCCTTCAATGCCAATGGCTTCTTCACAGATTTCCTCTGATTTTTTATTTTCTTCAAGGTCTTCTGAAAGCAGAAAGCAACCAGAAACGTATAAATAAAAATATTCATCTTATTCAATTACTGGGATTTTTGGGTTATGTGAATATTGGGATGAGGGTAAGAGCAAGTGATTGTTTTAACATTATGTAATAAATTCATGAATTGACATGCATTACCAAGTAATGATTTACAATAATTTCATTGTTTTTTCCTTGAAAAAACAGGGCCCTTGACCTAAGTGAAAATCTTTCGCACATACGGCCTGTTTAGCTTCTATAACATTGTGAATTCATTTTGGAATTGTTTCAACAATGTTATGCGTCATCACAGCTGTTTTATATTTATTCCATCAAGAGCTGCACTGATTTTTGGACAAGATCATGAGCTGAGAAGTAAAATAAAAATAAGGACAGCAAAAGCTGGGAATGTAAGGGAAATAAACTGTTGCACCGCCATAGCCAAGAACATAGAAATCATTAATCAAACATAAACAAGATAGCACAACACAACGCAGCATGTAGACTAAAGATAAAGATATACTTAAACTATGCTAATCTATACATGTGCAAATAACCTAACACATACAACAAAAAAGTGCACAGAAAATAGACAAGACAAGACTTATATATATAGTCCGTCTTACTGGGATCACCAGGACAGTTTGGTGTATATATATGATATTGAATGGATAGAGTACAGAGAAGGACCATGTATCAAAAAGGTTACAGAGGTATACAGATTTGAGATTATAATGACAAAAGTTACATGTGCATGCAAAAACAGCATTTAATGTGTGTGTATGTCTGTGTCTGACTATCTCCAGCATAGTCTAGGTTGTTGAACGTGTATGTGTGTGCATCCAGCTCAGCACAGTACTCTGAGATACCTGATTGCCTGTGGGAAGAAACTGTTCAACAGTCTAGTTGTGCAGGCCAGAAAGCTTCTGTGCCTCTTTCTGGGTGGCGTCTGTGATAGAGGGAAGAGAGACTCCGATTATCTTTTAAGCTGAAGGGTCTTGCGATCCGAGATGGTGCAATTCCTGAACCAGACAGTGATGCAGCTGCTCAGGGTGCTCTCGATAGAAGGTGGTCAGGATGGGAGGTGGAAAATTAGCCTTCCTCAGCCTTCGCAGAAAGTAGACATGCTGCTGGGCTTTCCTGGTGATGGAGCTGGTGTTTAGTGACCTCCGTCAAATGAACACCAAGAAATTTGGTGCTTTTGACAATCTCCACGATGGACCCATCGATGTTCAGTGGAGAGTGGTCACTCTTTGCTCCTCTGAAGTCAACAACCATCTCTTTAGTCTTGTCGACATTCAGGGACAGATTGTTGGCTTTATACTCGGCTTTTAACTGTTTCACCTCTTCGCTGTACGCTGACTCATCGTTCTCGCTGATGAGACCCACCACGGTCGTGTCGTCAGCGAACTTGATGAGTCAACAGAGTGAGCATAGGTGCTGGAGGGGCTGTTCCTCACCCGGACTGACTGAGGTCTCCCAGTCAGGAAGTCCAGGATCCAGTTGCAGAGGGGGGTGTTGATGCCCAGCAGAGCCAGCTTGTCGAACAGGTGCTGAGGAATTATTGTATTGAATGCTGAACTAAAGTCAATGAACAGCATTCATAGGCAGCAGGCTCTTAATGTGCCTCGTGATGAGCCTCTCGAAGCACTTCATGGTGATTGGTCTGAGTGCAACGGGATGGTAGTAATTGAGGCAGGACGGCATGGGGATGATGGTGATTGACTTAAGGCATGTTGGGACGACGGCGCTGCTGATGGAGATAATTTCTTTATTTATACAGTATATATAATGCATAATGCAGTGATGCATTATTATTAAGACAGTAAGTGTTGATTCTGCTTACAAGGATACAGCTGAAGTGATTGTGTTGGCACGTACACACACACCCACATAATTTCCAGCATTGCTGAGAGAGGTAGGATCGATCAGCACAAAGCTTTATTTCACAAACAGTTGAGTGTGCAAGTCTTTAAAGTATACTCCTGTGTCTAAGTGAGAGTATGGTATGGTGCGTCCTGGTGCAAGATCCTCCAACGAATGGTGAAAGCAGCTAGGAAGATAGTTGGTGTGTCTATCCCCTCCCTCCAGGATATTTACATCACCTGTCTGACCTGCAAAGTCCATTGCATTGCAGGTGATGCCACCCACTAGACACACATCTTCCAGTTTCATCCATCAGGCTGTAAGGAAGCACAACTCTGCTCCTCCTTCCCTTTCTTGCCCCATGCACCCGTGACCTCTGACCCTCATACCTCCCTCAATATTAACAGTATGCACCTAGGGTCCGAGGCGAATACAATTTCAATTCTCTTTATATAATTTGCATTACATTTGGAAGAACTGACAATGAAGCTGACTTTAACTTAAGTAATATCAAAGATGGCTGCTAAAAACAAACAATAGAAGCCCAGTTGAAATCATCACAGAAACGTAAATGGTTTCCATTAAAAATACTACTATAAACCAATTGCCTTTTCCAGTAAAACCATTAAAAAATTACCTTTGCAGTGTGTTTTGACCATTTTTCCAACAGGATTTAATGTCCCAACAGTAAAAGGAAAGAAAGGGCGTGACATGCCAGCTATGGTTTCTCATACTAGGAATTTGTGCGCTGCGTTTAACCCATCCAGGTGCACACACAGCAGTGAACAACTAGTAGATCCATCACATACTACCACAACCATAAACCTAACTTTACAGTAATGCAAATATAGCAATTATGAGTTATGTTAACTATACAGCTGCTGGAATAACAACAATATTTAGGTTGTATTTTATTAATGTCTACACCAACCCCAACCCTAAACCCGCCCTTTCAGTAATGAAGATACATTAAATATTGTTGTTCAGCGAGAGAAAAAAAAGATATTGTCGTGCGCGTGCGCGCGCAGTAAGCCCTGGTAGGAAAATCTAAAGGCTAGGATAAAATCAGAATGGGCTTTATTGCCAGGTATGTTTACACATACGAGGAATTTGTTTTTGTGACTAAGCTTTTCAGTGCAATGTCAGGACACCGGGATGGATTATCTGGTAGCCTACGCCCTGATTAAGATATCATTATATTCCGAATCAGGGTGCGATTTAACAGGGGGCTGGATGCTGACTATTTTGTTTTTATCCCCGATGTGTAGAAACCGATTCGCGAAACGCACTTGAAGTCACGTTTTAGATCAAATGACTCGCCAAACTAGCAACGAAGTCACGTTTTGAATCAAATGACTCGCCAAACGCGCTTTAAAATCAAGTTCTGAATCAAATGATTCGCGATACGTGATCCGATTGGAGCTTCGAATCATTTTGCGACAGAGTTTCAAAAAGCTTTGTTGATACTGCTCTTTGCTCGCTTTATTCGTTATTTGAATAACTTACAATGTTTTTATTCAATTATAATCACTTAAAATGTTTCGTCGTATTAAAAACATATCATGACGTGACCCATTCATTTGCCTAAAAACTGTTTTTTACCATCTGCGTTGTTAAAAACACTAACATTAAGTTAAGCTATAATTAACCCTACTCTGGAGAGAAAAACGTTTTTCAAAAGCATCCTCCTACTGTTTTTTTCACAAATCGCACTCTGATTATATCAGTAAAAACCCTGCTGTCGTATCTTTTTACTGCAGTTACAGTAGTCTAACATTAGATTTTAGCATCTAAAACCCTTATTCTTCTTCTAGTTGCTATGGTGATGATGATAACTTGGCGCTTTGGGGGGAAAGCTGCAAGCTGCTATTCAATAGGCTATGTAAAAAAAATCAGACCACTAAAATTAAATTAGCTAACGTTACATAAAAACCTTCATAGTTTAGCCTATGTTGCCACATAAATTAAGTACCCTCGTGTCCTGCATTTCAGTCTTTAATGTCTGGGCAAAATAACTGTCCATATTTTCATATATAAAATGTGACGCCTATGTTTTTAGCAGCACGTGAATTCTTCAATACAGGGCTGTGGCAGCCTACATCGCGCTACGTTAACAGGACACACAACAACACCTCAATAACACAATAGATGTATCTACTCAAAATTTTAAATCAAAAGCTTTTCATCTCGGACTCTAGACAGTTATAAGGGTATGTCATGCTATAGATTGTCTTACCTTTTCTCGCTTTGCTTAAAGGCATCCTCCAGAATTTAAGGCAGACTAAGTATATCCCAAGCACTCCCATTGAGCTTTCGGTTTTGTGAGAGACTTCATCTGGAGCGCTTTTTATAGGCACATGAAGCTGATGTCATCATGTGGTATAGCGGAAAGAAACTGCGCCCTATGTTTTAACTCCTAATTTTCCTGTTTGCATATATCGCAGATTTAATCTTGTTTGCTACTGTGATAACTAATTACTGGTGATGATGCTATTCTTCTGCCATGACCTTGCAAAAAAAAAGAAAAAAAGAAACCCAACAGAAACCATCACAGAAATTCTAATGGTTTGTATTAAAATAGCATTACGAACCATTTTTAGTAGCCTACTACAAATTAATTTTTGTAGTGCGTTTTGGGCACTTTTCCAACAGGATTTAACGTCCCACCAGTAGATTCATCCACATTATAATTTTCATTCAAACCAATACAATTTCTATTATAACCATTGTTCTATTGTTTTTTTCAGTTATTATACTGCAGATGTAGGCTATTGTGAGTTTGTGTTGCAATCTAACATAGACATCATTCTGTTTACAGCATTAACAATAAATAAAAAACATAATAGCAAAATTTCAATAGTCTGAGGAGAAGGAGAATTAAATGAGACCCCTTTTTAGCATCTGTCAAAATGCATTTTCAAATATTATGTGCAATAATAATTATGTGCAATAATTATCTTGTGTGCAGTAACAATCATGTAAGTCAAGAGACAACTCTGCACTTTTCTGTACAGTCAGTATTTGTTTACAGATATATTTTTATTCTATTTATATATGCTAGTTGACTTATACTGTGTTTCTCTACTTATCTCATTGTATCTGTAGGAAATATGCAGCTACTGGAGAAACGATTCCTTCGGGATTAATAAAGACTTCTCTTATCTCTTATCTTATGGTAATGTTAGCTGTATGACTGAATCAATATAGTAAGTTTACTCTAAATAGTAATTTTTGTTTTGGTAATGTTTCTTAAGTTTCTCTTTGATAAACTGAAACTCATTTGGGAGAGGGTAGATTCTCAGCCCTTGATTAAAATGACATTTACAAACCAGTTAGCTCCTTTCCAGACAGTGGGATTTTACCTCTTATTGTTGATGCTTCACAGTGACAGATTGTTATTGTGAAACGAGGCTTGTGGCATAGTGCCTGTGCTTCATGACTGAGCATTTGAATAACTGTCCTGACCGGCAGAGCTGTCTTCAGTCACCTAGTTTTCTTTTAAGCCACGTGGTTTCTCTGTTGCTGAGTGATAGATCAGCTGCTCCCCCAGCTGTTCAGTGCCCAGCTTCGGTGCCCTGGTTTTCACCACTTCGGCTTCTCTGAAACCTCGTGGTTTCTTCAGAAATCCTCTCACTGCTGCCTTCAGGCATTCTCTACGTGGATGCAAATGTAGGTAAAATGGTGCATTAGGATGAAAATGAATATATAAATCCAAGAGCGTAGAATATACAGAGCTAAAAACTAAGCTAAACAGCTATGTTTTGTTAAAATGATTTTTGAAGAATCATGTGACACTGATTATGAATAATGGCTGCTGGAAATTTAGCTTTGCCATTACAGAAATACATAGCATTATAAAATGCAAAACAGTTATTTAAAACAGTAATACTTATTTGCTTTTTGCAACAAAAAATAATACAAAGAAAATACATAATATAATACAAATTAAAAAAAAAAAGGAAATATCCGAATTAACCAAACTCCACAAAATCTATTAAACAGCGCCATCTAGTGGATCATTTTCATTTTATTTTGTCTTACCACATGAGGTCACTAGTTCACTTCAAAATAACATTGAAGATGTACAGTAATTATGATCAAAACAAGTTTGCATGAGCTGCGTTGAAGCGCTTCAGTTAAAACAAGTCATTTCATAATATTTTAATTTTTTGTATTTGTCACTTAAATGCATATACACTATTCCGTAGTTTAAACATTTATTATATATGTATATAGTATGCAGTATACATGATGTAAGATTTGAAAGACTCCACATGCCACATGAATTTCCACACATGCAATGTAGAAAAGACATGCTCACACACACACACACACATATTCTCTTACATAGGTACGTTTGCCACAGACAGCACTTTTAATACAAAGACACACTTAAACACACACACACACTCTCTTTCCCACACACATTTGTTTTTAATGTATTTTCTAATGGTAATATATACATAAATTCAGAAAAAAATTCACAGTAGTTGTGATGTGAGCAGTAAAATTAATGGGTCTCTATTGGCCCCCTACTGGTCAAAACAAATTATTACCTAAACTGTAACCTCCATAGGTTTATCTCCAAGCAACAGCTGGCAGAATTATACATCCAACACCTAGGTCAACATCCAGAAACAACTTTAATAAAATTTAGGCCATCATTTAAGTGATTTTTTGATGAAAAATCAATATTTCACAGGCAAACTAAAAACTAGTTGAGGAATTTCGTGGTAAATAGGTCCCAAATACTTAATATTGCTGAAAACACAGCATTAATATATAGATGAGAAGTAAACAAAAACACTCAAGATCCTGATTTGTAAATGTCAAGGTTTGCCTGTGGTGGTGCAAGAACGTGAGTACAAAGTACAAAGTATATAAATCCTTTTAATAATCCAAGGGTACGAAGACAGATACAAGCAGGGAATCCACACAGCACGTTACAACATCAATGACCGGACAACATGAACTAAACGGAACGTAACTTAAATAGGGCAGACAATAACCCTAATTAACAAGACACACCTGAACATAATCAACATCAGACAGAAACTAGGTCACAGAGAGCACATGGGCAAATGACAACAAACACAGTGCAGGGGCGTGACATATCACCCCCCTCCCGGAAGCCGCAGTGTAAACAAAGCGTAAGGCAAGAGTCAAAGTCAAGAGGAGGTCCAGGAGGTGGACGGGCAACCGGGAGGAGGACTGGGAACAGGGTCCATGGTGGGGCAGACGGAGGGAGTAGCCAGGGAGGACACAGGAGGGATCTGGAGCAGGGGAAATCCGTGGGCACCCAGAACCCAGCCGTGGCCAAGATCCGCTGGAAAGCCCGGAGCGGAGATGGAAAGTCGATGATCGAGGGCGCCAACGAGGATCCGGAGGGCCGAGGCGAAAAACAGATGGTGCCGGCGACTGACGCAGAGACGGGGATCCGGAAGGCCGCAGTGGAGCCAGAGCAACAGTGGACTGAGGCGGAGCTGGAGGGAGGGATGAGCCTGACGGAGATGGCAGGACGGAGGGAGGGGGCGTAGCTGGAGGAGTGAAGTCCATAGGCGATGGATGGACAACGAGCAACCAAGGCGGAGCCTGAGGGAAGATAGAGCCTGGCGAAGCAGGAGGACTGACGGGCCACGGTGGAGAGGAGGGAGCTAGGTGGCATAGTGGAGCCGACGGGTCGGAGGTACGAGGCGGAGTCCGAGACTGGAGGCGGAGCTGAGGGATCTTCGAAGCCATGACGCCGATGACAGCTGGCCGACCCCAGGCGATACCAGCATGGAGATGGTGGGCTGAGGGGGAGCAACAGGGTTGGCTGATGTCAGCGGTGGCATGGGGTTGACTGGGTGGGTCTTTAAACGGGAACTGGCGGAAGTCTGTGAGGCATTGGTACTGGGGGGCGCGTCCAAGGCGCGGGAACTGGTGTCTCCCCGAATATCTCGACTTTATTAAGTAACCCCAGATCGCTCAGCTCACCCTCAGCCATGGTGCGGTGGGCGGAGTTCCACTCCACGCTTTCGCTGTCCTGGACGCTCCCCACCGTGGCAAGCTCACACTCCGGCTCTCGCACCTGGTCTGTCGTCATCTTGTCAGGCTCCATAGCGCACCTCAGCACTGTCGTGTCTGTTTGCGATGGCTCCTTGGTAGCGCTGGGCTCTGTCTTGGCGTCAGCGGTGGGCTCAGGAGATGGCTCTGCGCTGCGGGGAGATGGTGGGCTGGGCTCTGGGTCGCGAGTGGCACTGACGAGCACCTGAACGGGACAGACGGTGAATGCTGATCCATTCCTCGCCATGTCCAAAAATGGTTTGGTATGGCCCTCGAGCGTTTTCTCCCCCTGCTCCAGCAGGAGGAGGAGATAATTAGGGCTGGTTAGGATATCCATGGAGGGTGGAAAACTAAAAAGTACAGTGAGTACAAAGTACTTAGATATAAATCCTTTTAATAATCCAAGGGTACGAAGACAGATACAAGCAGGGAATCCACACAGCACGTTACAACATCAATGACCGGACAACATGAACTAAACGGAACGTAACTTAAATAGGGCAGACAATAACGCTAATTAACAAGACACACCTGAACATAATCAACAATAGACAGAAACTAGGTCACAGAGAGCTCATGGGGAAATGACAACAAACACAGTGCAGGGGCGTGAAAGTAAACAGGAAGTGAGGGCCTTATAAGGGGTTAAATGGTTATCTGATTTGTCATGTTGTGAGCAAACATGACACGTGCATTTCACCTTCATGTGGATCTCCCTGCTCATAGTCATCCAAAGACCTCGTTCCCAACCAGTGACGAATTGCTTTGGCGGCTTGAAGGCTGCTGCACATGTCAGCTAGCGGGGGTTAATCTGCATGTGTTCTCATCATCTGCTCATTCACGTTCACCAGCAAACAGCCGTTAGTGGCTTACAGAATAAAACAGTGATATTCAAGGGCACCTGCCACAATACAAGTGGGTGCTTGATGAATAAGATTAACGGACAGTGACTTCACACTGTTTGGAAGATGATGATGATCTAGTCATATTCAACACAGCAGGCTAATTGTTTTCCAAGTCCTTGTGAAAAAGACATATAATTTAGCTAACCTTTGAAAACAATAGTAGTATGTAGTGTATGCATTTAAGCCTTATTTTTATTATCTGCAAGAACAACTGCTTGAAAATAAAACATTTGAAGCACACTACAAGTGCACATTCAATAAAACTAACTAACAAACTATACTTTAGTGAACTTTAGTTAATCAGCACATAATAAACAATGAGCTGTAATACCCGCCTGGTGGTGTCACTGTCAGCTCAGAGGAGGTTAGAGAGAGGGATACTTTCTCTACAGAAGGCTCGTCCCAGTCTTTCTGTGTGCTGCAGTAGAAAATTAGGGCAGTTTTATTGCAGTATAGCAGCTGCAGTATTGTCAAATGATTAATCGCATCCAAAATAAAGTTATTATATAATTACAAACACATGCATTTATATATTAAAAAAATATGTTATGCTTAAATATTAAATATATTTATGTATAATATAAAATATTAGAATACAAATATATAAATTCTATACATGTAAATATTTTCAAAATATAGATGGTATGTGTGACGTTTAGCTGAAGTGTGAGCCCGCGCTCTCGCTCCTTTGCGAGCAGGCAGGACTCGGAAGCGGAAGTTGCGAACAAATAAACATTTATTGAAAATGAAACCAAACACACTTTCACAACCTGCCGTGCAACTGGGTTGGATATATATAACACTGTCCAAGTGGTTTTGGGATATTTTATTACAAAAGCCCATGCTATGAAATGGTCTTATGAATGCCATTAAAATTTAATGCCGTAAACTAATTGGTTGTATATGAAACATGCACCAAACAGCTTGTGCCAAATAGTGTATCACAATTCTGTGATAATAATGGGCTTCTATAATTATAGGCTGTCCAGATGCTTTCTTGCCAAACTAGATACTAAGATAATTTAAGTTACAAACAATAAAATGCAGACACTTAGCAAGACAGGTAAGAGTGAAAATACAATGATAGTGAACTGAATTGACCAGAAAAGTACATAAGTATTATATTGATCATCTAATGTTGTCATTAAATGCAAGTCTATTCTGTGAGGTAATTGTTCCAATTGATCCGAAGTCCAGAAAGCTTAGAAAATCAATTTTAGTCTACACACTTTCCATCTCTTGGTCACCACCATGTTGCCATCACACAAAATTAGTGTAAAAGAGATCTTTTTAAAAAAATATAAAAAAAATAATTTATTCCTGTAATGGCAAAGCTACATTTTTAGCATTAGCATCATAGTCCAGTCGGAGCCTGATTACATTAAAATGCTTGTCAAAAGCACAACTTTATTCATTTTTTAAAATCTATTTATAAGCAGAAACTAATACATCATTGACATGTTTGATGTAGGCTATAGGTTACATATTATATACCTATCCACCTCCACTAAGGGATGTTTTAAGATATTTTCGGAAAGAGCACGCTGAGTGCCCAGCACAGCTGGTTCCTATTAACGCTCACCAGCCTATTAATCATTATCCTAATTCCATTCATCCGCCTCAGCTTAAATACCATTGTCTCCCTCCTCTCAGCATCTAGTTACGCATCCCCCCTTCCTCCCCTTCTCCGCCTTTCTTTCGCACCTTCAAGGAGGCGAACGGGACCAAGCCTCACTCTGAGCTCTGCCCTCGCTAGGGTTACAACCAGCAGGGCTCGGGGCCCGCTGAGCTCCCGGCTCGCCCCCGGACAGCATGCCAAATTTGCTTATTAAAATTTAATTACGAATTCGTCAAACCTAACAATTGTGTAGTGCATATATCGCTAACCTGATTTTACTAAGTGCAACATGTCCCTGGGTCAACATCTTTGTTGACTTTGAGACAACATTGTCATTAACCAATCAGATTTGAAGAAACGTTTAAGTTTTTGTGCATTAAGTGTAGTCTTACAATCAGTGTTTGGTGCTTGTACATCCGTATCAGTCGTTTATCATTTCCTCTGATTTTAGGCATTACTCATGGGTAAGGGTAGGTTTAGGTGTAGAGATATGGTCAAGGCTATATTTTTGCATTAAAATCTTGTTTCAGGGTCAACAAGATATGTTGACCTAGGGACACATCGAACTTGGCAAAATAAGGATGTGCATATTATATGCACGCCAAAGTAATTTTTTTGTTTATAAATATTACACCAAATAGAAACAGAAAATATCTTTGACATTTATACGATATTCACTTCTTTGACGTGTGTATAATATGTTTTTTTCTGCGTTATTTGTGTATAGTAATGCCTTTTAATACGTACACACTCAGCTAACAGGGAACGTTCTCATAACGTTCTCTAAAGGTTATCAAAAAGCTTTCAAAAGATGTTCTTGCATAACGTTAGTAGAAGTTATCTGCAATTGATAAACATTTTAAAAACTAAATGTCTTCTTTGCGTTGTTAGTGGAACATTCTAAAAATTTTAGGATAAAAAAGTTATTGTGTTGTAAGTGGATTGTTTTAATAACGTTTTAAATAACATTCTGAGGACATTAATATAGCAGGAGACTAAAACGTAAAAATAACCAATCTTATAACCTAACAAGAATGTTTATTCAACGTTTACGTTTTGAAAGTTCTAAGAATGTTCAAACAATAATGTTTTTATTAATTTAATCCTAAAATTATCATACACACACCAAAGATTATTTTTGCATATAAATAGGATGACAAATAGAAACGGAAATCCTACCATTGAAACGCACATTCATGTGATTGTGTTACCAGTCTTCAGTGTCGCGTGATCCTTCAAAAAGCATAGTAACATCATGATTTGCTCAATAAATTGGCTATTTATTATTAATAATAATAATTTTTATTTCAACTGCTGATTTTGTGGAAACTGGGATGCGTTTGTCCTAATAATTGTGAAACAATTTAATGCACCCTCGCTGAAAAGCAAAGTACTAAATTATTTAAAGAAATCATACTAACAAACTTTTGAACAGTAGTGTATGTGTTGTGTTTTTTCTTTTCAGCGCTCTTAAAAGCTGGGAATGCTAATGATTATCTAATGGCTAGTTCTCCCCTAGTCTCGCATAGAAAGCCGTCAGTCTGAAGGTCTGGAATTCATAGCCGCTTTCTTTGGTCAAGGCCCGCCCATAAGGCCGTTTGACCGACATGTCAAACAA
>JAUCNO010001210.1:909054-927126 GCA_032353835.1 Enteromius viviparus
TTAGCTGTGCAGCGCAAGTTACCATGGCAATTAACACCAAATGAAGCCGAGTTTCTTTCATGGTACCTAAAACCCAGATTGGTGCAAACTAATCCTAAATTTAGCTGGCTAGCCAGCTAATCCGGCTTCATGGTACAGGCCCCAGATCTGTTGAGCTCAGTAAAGCTACAGCCACACTCTAACAGATTACCCCTAGATTCAATATGAAACAGTGTAGTTTTTAATATTTGCTGACTCGTGATATGATTCGCTCCATGTGATCAAAGTCCGGTCAGACTGTGAGGGCTGCCAAGGTTCGTGTGACACAGCACCAAACCAGACCTTATTTGGCCCCCAATCGAAAAACATATTTAAACTGTCTGAATTGGCCCTACATGCTTTTCACCACAAATAACCTAAAAATACCCTATATATAACCTAAATATTAACATATTGATACAAACATCCAAAAAACTTTAATTTAGATTTCACTTTAAGACTAAAGTTCAACAGCAAACAAAAAAGCCACACATATTTAAATGGTAGTGCATGTGGTTTAAAATGAAGAGGCGAGATAATTTGATTCTTGTTCAGCTAGGACAACTATGTGAACTTGAAGATGAAGTAAATAAGATGATAATTTTTCCAGAGTGATTTACTTGTAATTCCCAGAAGATGCTGCGGGTGTGTCTGTGGTAATAGTGCCGGAGAGGAATGTACTCCACTGCAACACGCTTCTGCTTCAGGAAACCCTCCACATGCCGAAAGAACCACGGCTTGTAATAGTAACCTATACAGTTAGTCTAAAACAGAAACAAAATTCAATGCTGGTGTTGGATACATGCACCAGTGCTACTAGGAAAGTTAGCTTCACAACGGCCAAACTAATTGCAACTGGGCCATAGAACAAGTAAAGCAATCAGATTTGCATTACAGATATTCATTATCACCTTGTCAGGCTCTGCATGATCTGTCATGGTGCCCGTCATAATCACAGCCTCGTCCCGAGAGTATTGCAGTCCCTCAACAAACTGGTTCTCCTTTTTAGCTGATTCCTCTGCAAACTTCTTGCAAATAGCATCCAGGCCACATATAGGTTCGTAGCGAAGCTTCACCCACTTGCGAGCTGGGATTATCCGGATCTCCGCCGCAACAAGGAAGCCCAAAGTACCGCAGGACCAGGGAACGGCGTAGAAGAGGTCGGAGTTTTCTTTCTGTGAGCAAGTTTTGAAACAGCTGTTTTAACGTGTGTGTGTGTGTGTGTGTGTGTGTTTGTGTTTGTTTTACATCATCTGTAACAACGCCCTCACCTCAGTGCAGCGGACCAGACTACCATCAGCCAACACCAGCTCAAAAGCCACACAAATGTGCTGAAACAGGCCGTAGATGTGAGACGAAGACTCAATGCCTGTTCCCATTACCAGCCCACCTAAACACAACATGAGACATTACAGTAACACTTTATTTTTATATTATATATTAACTCTTTATTCCACTGTAGATCCCTAATCCTACTCAATACCTAGATTTACCAACCACCTTAACTATTAATAAGCAGCAAATTATGAATTTATTAAGGGACACATTATAGTTAATAGTGAATAAGTCTTCCCTGTTCTAAAGTGTTACAGACATTTCCTGACGGGGAAGACCTCTATCACAAAAAACAAACTTTATAATATAACTGCATTAAATATTTAATATTATACTACTGAGAACTACTTTTTTATGTTTTTGAATTAATTAAATTAAATTATTTAAATTGAATTAAATTAACCGTCATTGCATTGGAAATAGTGCTGTCAAATGAATAATCACATCAAAAATATAAGCTTTTATATATTATACATATATTATAATGGTCAAAAGTCTAAATAACTGAGCTTTGATTATAAATGCATGACACTAAATTGCTTTTAGGAATGGTTTGTTATAAAAACAGTGCTAACAGCATCAAAGATATAGGAATCAATACATGTGGCCAGAAATATCTGCTAGCATTCAACACTTCACAAACACAACACACCTTTCCAATGTCTTATTACTAAGTACTGTGTCTCTACAGAATTACAAATGAATTTAAAGGAGAGTCTGCGTGAAACATTTCTCTGCCGATGAGCGCTCTTTTCTGGGATCTATAAACACTTTCAGCAATAGGACCCGTATCCGCCCCTAATCTAATCTGCCTCATTGAAACAGGGACTATGCTCATCCATAACCTAATTATAAGCAGCCTCTGATGCACCACACACGGCATATAATATTGATCAGAGGAGAATGTTATGCTCCATTTAAAGAAAGCAAATATCTGCAAGTGCTCAGAGGCATTAAACAAATCCCTTGTGGTGCACGCGGAAAGAAAGGGACAGATTGTACAGGTCAGAGATGACTTGTCTTCATCTAAATGGAGAGAAGTGTTACTGTGTGCTGAATAGGAACTGTTCAAATGCATCTAGATGAGTCTTGGTTTAACACACAGACGCAGGAGACAAATATTACGTTCAGTAAGAACCAGTGACTGATGCAGTAATAATTAAGTTTTTGTTTATGTCTTTCGGAAAACCTACCAACTGTGAGGTCATCCAGTTCAGGCAACACAGGCAGCGTCCAGCCAATAGAGTTGAGCAGAGCGGTCACCTGACCCATGTTAGCTAAGGGCTCCACACGCACCACCTGGAAAATTAACAAATGCTTGATTTGTTGTTTATGACAATTATTTATTATTGTATAATCGCATATGACAAATTGTTTTAATAATGACAGCTCTCTGAGCATGGTCTTTTGCATGGTGGTGGATATGAGCATTTTAACGTATTTGGTCTCTGTTGCTTTAGTTGTAGAATATTGCAGCGGGCACGTACAGGAACTTGCTACTGCCAATGCATATGGTGTTATCATCACACCCGCAGATCTATACAGGTGGAGCTGGGGAAGGTGCATTAACTCCAGACTATGCTAAATCTCATTCACATCTTGGATGGCCTGAGTGCGAGTACATTTTCAGCAAAAGTTGTTTTTTGAATCCACTATTCCTTAAACTTTAATTGAGTAGCCACCTGTCGTTTTGTGTCCACTTCCAGAATGTCCATCATGTTAATCATGATGTTCTTGTGCGTCTTCTTGTATTTTCCCACCCTGAGAGACACAGTCAGCCATCCTGGACGACCTGTGCACATGTGTTTCTTCCCTCCCTCTTTAGTCCATTCTCGCACCTGAAAATTTTAAAAAGTCATATTTTATAAACCAGATTATATTTATATATATTTTAATACTGATTCAGCAAAAAAAAACTTAAAATGAATTAATTGGTGCACCTGCCATGGTGTGCAGAATAGTAGGGGGCGTATCAGTAACTTTCGCCACGCCCCCACTATCACCAACCGCACTTTTCTTTTTACAATAATTTTTTTAAAGCAGAATTTCTTTAAAGAGACACCACCTACCTTTATAGATCAAGCCGTCGTATTCATAAATATTATTTCTTATTTGTATCCATAACACGTTAATGCAAAGACTATAGATATACAGAGACTATAGATACGAAAGCGACTTTGGCAATACTTAAGTAAATGAAATATTGAGTTGCACATTAAAGTATAATATGTAAAAGCATTCTCCATGTTTTGCAGATACCTGTCTCTGAATATCTCTGACCCGCTGGTCGTGCTGCTTGGGCGCTGAGCACATCTTGAAGATGATCCACGCGCGCAGGTAATAGTACACATCAAAGATGACGGATAAAGGCAGCAGAAAAAGGCAAACGAAGATCCATCTCTGGTGCACTATCACGTACTCCAAGCCTTTCACCTTAATCCACACCAAAAACAAGACAACTAACGTTAACCCACCTAAATATAACAACGGATCCATTCCGGAAGCTTTTTAAATAACGAATCGCCTAATTACGACGCACTTGAGCTTGTTGCTGGCTGTTAAATTGGACAAATGCTTTTGTTTGCATTTACAAAAAAACACATGCATTAGCACGATCTGACAAACTGCTGTTTAACGCGATTTCTCGTATTTCTCACGCGCACAGTTTCTCGTCTATATTTTGCACGCTGTGTAGGAACTTAAAGCCCCGCCCCCATCATGCGATGATTGGCCAGTAGCGGGTCAAATCAGATGACGCCAGTGGACGCTTATCATCCGTTCAGCCAATCACAAGAAAGAAACCCCGTCACACCATTGACTCAGTGAGATGTGTTCATTATTATACAGTAGTCCAGAAATGAGGCGACTAGTGACAGCAGTACAATGATAGGCATATAAAATATTTTTCTAATACTCCAATATTAAAACATTGTTCCATTAACCTACTATAACGTAAAATTGTTTAAATATTCTTACACGGGATTATTAAAGTTTTTTCTGGGTAAAATAAATTCTATGGTTATAATTAATTTTATTGTTAAAATAATCAACCACGAACTGCTTAGGTGAAATTTTGTGTTACTGGAATGTTATAGAAACATTATAGAAACAGGCCTGAATGTTGTTTTTAAGCAAAAAAAAATAATACAACTACCACAGAGAGTTGACCTGCTTGACTGCTTTTAGTGATGTAATGATTTTAAAGGAATAGTTTACCCCAAAATAACATTATGTCATAAATTACATATTAATTTAGTCAGGAAGATACTTTGAGGAAAGTTTGTAATCGGACTGTTCTGGGGACACAATTGGCTCCCATAGTATTTTTTTTCCTTTGGAAGTCAACGGTGACCGAAACAGCTTGGTTGCAAACTTTCTTCGTAATTCTAGGCTACCTTAGTGTTCATCAGAATTCATACAGTAACTACTGAGTGTGAGTACATTTTGGAGTGAACTATTCCTTTAAATCCCCGGCTAAACACAAAAGAACATATTTTAAACGTGTGTAACCAAACAGTTAAAAATTAATTTTTCATATAGTATTATACGCTTTCCTCCCATACAACGGAAGTCAAAATATTTGCTTTTGTTTTCAACAAAATAGAGAAACTCAGACTTTGAGTGATGACAAGCATTTTTTTAAAATAATAAAAAAACGTATAGCCTAAAGAAAGATGGGCTATAAAATAGCCTATCTATGAAATTATCAATGTCAATGTCTGCTGCGTATAGGCTTTGTTTTGTTGAAAATCATTTTTAAATTCATGCCAATAAGCATCTGGCCTACAGACGGCTCTGGGGTGGGGCATGAACTCTAATGATGCTCTGATAATGATAGAGGAGTTTGACAGCAAAGCAGCTGCGCGCATTTAACAGCATGGGCTAAACTTGATGCGCGTGAACAGCGGCTACGATCGAGTGCACGTTACATTTGTGTAATGCACATTTTGTCTTTGTCTTTTTTATTTATTTTTTTACTACAAGTGCCCAAATCAAGACATTGGATAGTATGAGGTATTATCAGTCATAAAATGCGCACAGGATATGCAGTTTCCTTTAGAAGTGAACCAATGCAGACAAGCCTCCGTTTGAGGAACTTGATTCGCCCTGGAGTCTCGATATCATCTTGAAACTGGACGATGCGCAGATAGATCAATGTTATGAATTTGCATTATGCCTTCACTACACCATGGCGCTATTTTTATTGGAGTATTTTTAATAGTCACCGGTGGCTCCACCGCTTTTCTAACTTCTAGTCAAAGTCGACTGCAGGCGTTCAGCATGTGCTGCGTGGTGCTCGGGGCGGTGATGCTCATATTAGGGCTCTTCTGGGCGATGAACGGCAAGAGAAACCCGGTGCCTTATAATGAAGAGTACAGCCACGACTACAGTCAAGTCCTGTTCACCCCACCGCCCGGAAACCACTTCCCAGAGTCCCAGTCCGTCTTTCTGCACGGGTAAGTGGAAATCCACTAATAGCCTAATGATGATTTTGATAAGATGAAGTAGGATGTAGGCTACAGAAGATAAAATCACTGTGTGAGCAATTTGGAGTTGTGTCGTAGAGGAGTTTCCATTCAAAAGTGCATTAGGTTAAAGTCTATATCAGGATCAATCTGGACCCCTGAACTCTTCTCAGTGACTAAAAAATACTTTTTGTTTTATTTCAGTAGCTATAGATGGGCACTAACATACAGTCAAGTGGCATAAAATTGTGTTTTCAAGATATATTTAATTCACAAGTACTTAATTTTTATTTCGTATATTGCATTTTTTAAATTGTAATGTATTTATGCACTTTAAAGTAATTCTATATTTCATGAGTAGCCTAATTCTACTGTGGATATAGCCTGTGTAAAATTATGTAGTGTTTGAATGTATTTTTAAGTACTTTAAAGTAGCTGCTGATGTATATTTAATGAGTAATTCTACTGTATATAGTAAAATTAGTCATGGAAATGCAATTTTATTTGTACTTTTATATAACATTAAAAGTCATTTAAATAAACATTGTCAGCATAAAATAAAAGACTAGACTTAATCTACCAAAAAAGTGATGTGTAAATGCTTTTCTAATTTACCAAAAAGTGGCCCGCATAAAATAGATTTTCAACCAGCTTTTGTATTTAACCGGAATAGATAGGAGCAAACATGGAGATAATTTTACTTTTCCACCCATAACCCAAATCCCTCTGGATTTACGCCATCTCTCTTCCCCCCCACCCCTTCCTTCACCATCAGATGTCATTAAAAATCACTTAGTGCAGAAGTCTAAGAACCACTGCTGCTCCTCTGCGCTGTTATCTGATACCACAAGGCCCTCTTGTGTTGATAAACAGGATATAGCACCTTACATTCATGTTCCGCTTCTCCAGGTCCAGCACACTTATCAAAAAATAATAATGTGTGATTGTGTTTTGAAGGACTTTGCAAAGGCGAGGTGTATATGGTGAAGATTTGGACTATCCCCCGATGGAGCCAACCTGTTTTAGCCCTACCAGTCGGGGTCGGCCGCCTCACTGGGACACAGAACCTCCTCCTCCCTATGAAGTGGCCATCAAAACCACTCGGAGCTCCACGCACCTGAGACGCTGCTACTCAGACACACAGCTGCTCACTGAACCTCTGTTTGGACGCTCACGGGAGATCAGTTTCGAAGTGTGACATCTGAGCCACATACATCTCTTGAGACATGAACTAAAAGGCTGAATAGCCACTCTAAAGTATTCGCAAACAAGTGTTGATAAAGCTTCAAAACAGGCACTGACAATCCACAGCTCGCCAAATCAAGGGGGGTGTTTTGTGCCTCTTGGGATGGTTCTCATCTTAACCATGTGTTTACAACCTTATTCAGACAGAAATGTAGAATACTGTGCTACTGTTCTCAAATAAAATGCATAATAAATAAATAAATCTATAAGCTAGCTGTTGGAAATAAGTGGTTCGCATCTAATTAAACAATGCAATGCATTTAAAAAAGGCTTTAAGTTAGACGTAACAGGACCAGTTACCACCATTTCAAGTCACATCTCAAATTCTATATATTCTAGTATACATAAATATGAAAAAAATGTATTTCTGCATACTGTAGGAGTGTATTCAGTTCTGTAGTCCAAGCTAGTGTATCACTAATAAATTATATTATTAAATATATTAATTATAATATGTCATTCACAGATATTATAATTAAATATAATTTAATTCATTAAAATTAAATCATCAAAATATTCAAAATCAAAATTATACACAATTGATACATTTTTCCAAAAGCAAAAATACATTTACAGTACAATACCTCCTTTTAGCCGTTGCACTTTAATGCACTCGCAGCTTACTTCCTGTCCAGCAGCTGTGATTCCCGTGATATTACAACACTTTTGGGAAACACAAATCAGACAACCGGTTTGATTAACGACAAAGAAAAGTGTTTCATTTCTATATTTATCCATTTGTTAAGACTCTCAGGGTGAAATATTGTGTTTGATGTAAAGCCATTTTCATGGCATATATTTGCACACAATTTTAACTCAAAATGTGCATGGTCAGGTAACTGTAGAGATCTGGCCAGAGACATGATTTATGCATAAAGCATATATTGTGGTGGCTAATAATGGTACCGCTTTTTTGTTGAGAAAACCACACAGCATTACTGAGTTTAATGACAAAATATCACGAGTGAAGAAAGAGCTATTTATGTCAGTGCTTATCTAATACAGTATACGCTACACATGTGACACTAAAAAAGTAAATGTAAGTTGTAACCCTGATAAGCAACGCACATATCCCGCTGTCTCTAAATATTTACTGCACCATGCCACACTGTAATCTCTCTGTTGAGAAATAGTGGGTTGGAAATACTTTCCTAAACTATTTCCCATAATTTGTCAATCATAAAATTTTATACAGATGTATTCATGAGTTGCTGCATGGTTTGTTGTCACATGACCTGCAGAGATATGTCCCTCTCAGTGTTTGGAAGTGTCCTTGATATGTAGAAGAATTAAAGGGGTCATATGAGGCCATTTAAAAATTTCCTTTCTCTTTGGGGTGTTTGCGAAGACTAAAGTCTCAAAACCAAAGAGATATTATTAATAAAAGTTATGATTTGTCCATACCCCCTTAAAACAGCTCATTTAAGCACCCCCACCTCGCTCTTTTTTAATGTCACAGAGTAGCCTATATTTTCAAATGCCACCCAAATGTTTATGCAAAGAAAGGCGGTGGAGCTATTACTCTTGCTGTAGTGTTGTTGTTGTCTGCTCCATGTTCTGGAGATGCCGTTTTCATTTTGTAAGTGAAACTACTTTCTTTGTGCTTCCAAAAGAGGACATATCTAGACATTCAAGTTGTATTTACAACACTGTTAAAAGCACCTGCTACTTCCTATTCAAATGTGAGTTTTGTGCAGTGAAGAGGAGTGCTTGTTGTTATGTTTAGAAACAATAATGTACACTTATTTTGGAGAATAATGTGTTTTTTGAGACATAAACACATTGCATTTGTTGCAGGCCCCAGGCACGGTGGACGCAATAACAAAAAAAAATTGTGATCTGTAAAACGAATGAAAAGAGTGAGATGCAGATAATGTCTACAATACACATAATAATTAACTTCCGTAACCCTTCAAACGTTTAAAAGTCTCTTATATGCAGTGTCTCTGAATAGTTACTTTCTAATAGTCTTTCACTTCAAAAGCAAATATGGTGAGCATATAACTGCATTTGGTATCAAGTAAGGGTTTGTTGTAAGGGGAGGGGGTTGTGGGTAAAAGGCATGGTTATACAATAAAGGATACATTGTCGGCTGGACGTTGACTGCGTTCACAAGGACGATAGTCTGGCTGGCCCAGGGATGGATAAGTGAATATCTTCTCTGGTCATCTCTGCCTGGTGGACTGCCTCAAGCGGGGTGATTTCTCTAGGTTTAGGTCCTGTTCTAGTCCAAGATATGGTACTGGTTGAGGTCTGGACTCTCGACGCTTCGTTTCCTCCTGAAGCTGGGATTCTTCCTGGCCATCATCTGACAGAGGCAAGTCTGCGCCCTCCACATTATCCATGCTTGTCACTTGTTCCTTTTCAGCATCAACGTATCTTTCTTGCTCCAGTTGACAATTCTTGTCTGGTTCTGGTCAGCGATGTGACACAATGTGAGTTTGCTCATTTGCTTGCGGGCAATAGATTTGAGGATGGTTAACAGGAGCGCGAAAACCAATAAAGAGGTGCATCATCTTCTGAGTCGCTGATTTTTGGGTTTTGTAATTGGTCATAAGTCTTTGATCTTTCTTTGGGCCTTTTATCTCTCTTTTGTGGCTTGGCAGTATGTCTACTGACAAGTCATTTACCTGCAACAACAAGTTCCTGTGTAGTGTACGGAATGAATGTCCTCCTGTCTCTGGACTTACTTCGTATACCAGATTGTCTCCAACCAGCTCTCTCAGAATGTAGATGGTTTGTTCCCAGTAAGACGTTAATTTGCCAAGCCAACCTCTCTCACTTGGATTGCGCACCAGTACTCTGTCTCCAGGCTGTAGTGTTACTCCCTTGCAACCTTTTGTCATAGTGTATTTTACCGTTAGAGCTAGACTGTTTGTGTTTGCTTTACGGTATGCCTCCACCATCTTCCCTTTCCACCACCGCCAGAAGGCAGAAAAGATGATCTACTCTAAGAAGAGGATGTCTGCTGTGCATGAGGTAATGTGGTGAAAACCCTGTGGCCTCATGCTTAGTACAATTATTACAATTAGTACAAGCGTGAATGACATGGGGCAAATGTCCTTCCAATTTTGTTTTTCTTTTTATTCCAAGGTACAAAGCATCTGTAACACAGTCCGATTCAGCCATTCTACGGGGTTGCATTGATTATCATTAAAAGACATTTTACTCACTGCTTCTGTAGGTGAGGCTGGATCGTGAATGATTTGCGCCAACATAAATGCATTTCGGTTGATCAAGGGGGCGTTTCCCTTCAGAACCAAACATAACATTAATCTTCAGTCACTCAGATTTTGGGGTAAATGACTACTGCTATCTGATGACGGCTCACTCAGGGCGGGTCTGAGGTAAGACACCAGTTCATTCTGTGTGACACGCTGCTGTCAATCAACTATTGTGGGAGTGGCCTCTGTCGACTTGCATTAAACTAGAGAATGGCTTGATTTCAGAAGGGGCAACTTATTTTTATTAAATTAAAAGAAAACTACTGGTGGATCTTTATCACTGTAGGGTGATTGTGTACACACACTCCCAACACACATTTCAGTCCAAACAGCTTGTAAAAGAGCATGTGGCACCGAATGACCCCTTTAAAAACAGATTTCTCTGAATTCTTTAACCTACTTATAACACTCTATAGAGTTTTGCCTGACAACCCTTAATCCTCATATCCAGCCTATTTGTAATCTAGTGCAGAAGTCTAAGAACCACTGCTGCTCCTCTGCGCTGTTATCTGATACCACAAGGCCCTCTTGTGTTGATAAACAGGATATAGCACCTTACATTCATGTTCCGCTTCTCCAGGTCCAGCACACTTATCAAAAAATAATAATGTGTGATTGTGTTTTGAAGGACTTTGCAAAGGCGAGGTGTATATGGTGAAGATTTGGACTATCCCCCGATGGAGCCAACCTGTTTTAGCCCTACCAGTCGGGGTCGGCCGCCTCACTGGGACACAGAACCTCCTCCTCCCTATGAAGTGGCCATCAAAACCACTCGGAGCTCCACGCACCTGAGACGCTGCTACTCAGACACACAGCTGCTCACTGAACCTCTGTTTGGACGCTCACGGGAGATCAGTTTCGAAGTGTGACATCTGAGCCACATACATCTCTTGAGACATGAACTAAAAGGCTGAATAGCCACTCTAAAGTATTCGCAAACAAGTGTTGATAAAGCTTCAAAACAGGCACTGACAATCCACAGCTCGCCAAATCAAGGGGGGTGTTTTGTGCCTCTTGGGATGGTTCTCATCTTAACCATGTGTTTACAACCTTATTCAGACAGAAATGTAGAATACTGTGCTACTGTTCTCAAATAAAATGCATAATAAATAAATAAATCTATAAGCTAGCTGTTGGAAATAAGTGGTTCGCATCTAATTAAACAATGCAATGCATTTAAAAAAGGCTTTAAGTTAGACGTAACAGGACCAGTTACCACCATTTCAAGTCACATCTCAAATTCTATATATTCTAGTATACATAAATATGAAAAAAATGTATTTCTGCATACTGTAGGAGTGTATTCAGTTCTGTAGTCCAAGCTAGTGTATCACTAATAAATTATATTATTAAATATATTAATTATAATATGTCATTCACAGATATTATAATTAAATATAATTTAATTCATTAAAATTAAATCATCAAAATATTCAAAATCAAAATTATACACAATTGATACATTTTTCCAAAAGCAAAAATACATTTACAGTACAATACCTCCTTTTAGCCGTTGCACTTTAATGCACTCGCAGCTTACTTCCTGTCCAGCAGCTGTGATTCCCGTGATATTACAACACTTTTGGGAAACACAAATCAGACAACCGGTTTGATTAACGACAAAGAAAAGTGTTTCATTTCTATATTTATCCATTTGTTAAGACTCTCAGGGTGAAATATTGTGTTTGATGTAAAGCCATTTTCATGGCATATATTTGCACACAATTTTAACTCAAAATGTGCATGGTCAGGTAACTGTAGAGATCTGGCCAGAGACATGATTTATGCATAAAGCATATATTGTGGTGGCTAATAATGGTACCGCTTTTTTGTTGAGAAAACCACACAGCATTACTGAGTTTAATGACAAAATATCACGAGTGAAGAAAGAGCTATTTATGTCAGTGCTTATCTAATACAGTATACGCTACACATGTGACACTAAAAAAGTAAATGTAAGTTGTAACCCTGATAAGCAACGCACATATCCCGCTGTCTCTAAATATTTACTGCACCATGCCACACTGTAATCTCTCTGTTGAGAAATAGTGGGTTGGAAATACTTTCCTAAACTATTTCCCATAATTTGTCAATCATAAAATTTTATACAGATGTATTCATGAGTTGCTGCATGGTTTGTTGTCACATGACCTGCAGAGATATGTCCCTCTCAGTGTTTGGAAGTGTCCTTGATATGTAGAAGAATTAAAGGGGTCATATGAGGCCATTTAAAAATTTCCTTTCTCTTTGGGGTGTTTGCGAAGACTAAAGTCTCAAAACCAAAGAGATATTATTAATAAAAGTTATGATTTGTCCATACCCCCTTAAAACAGCTCATTTAAGCACCCCCACCTCGCTCTTTTTTAATGTCACAGAGTAGCCTATATTTTCAAATGCCACCCAAATGTTTATGCAAAGAAAGGCGGTGGAGCTATTACTCTTGCTGTAGTGTTGTTGTTGTCTGCTCCATGTTCTGGAGATGCCGTTTTCGTTTTGAAAGTGAAACTACTTTCTGCTTCCAAAAGAGGACATATCTAGACATTCAAGTTGTATTTACAACACTGTTAAAATCTCTTATGGTTAAAAAATGTTTGTAAGTAAAATTGTTGTGATTATTTCATTAATGTTTTTCTGTCAGTAGAAAGCAAAATAAACTGTAACAATATACAATTCTGCAGCTTTATGCCCCAGCAGCCAAATGATCCGTTGAACTGGTTTAGTGAACCGGCTCAACCGAACCATTGAAAAGATTCATTTCAAAAGAACGATTCATTAACGGATCGGTCGTCGCTCTGAAGTGGCATCAACCTCCGCCCATAAACTCTGCCACTTCCTCTTCAGGTTTAAAAAGCCAGAGAATGAAACAGATTTACCGATGGCTGTGGGAAGAATCTCACTTTCCTTAAGGATTCTTTAAGAAATGACTGACCGAGTCGCGATTTCCGTGGTAAAGTGAAGAGCTTGCTGGAAATGATTATAATGAAACAAGCGGCGCTAGACGCCTATTCAGTACAGATGGATGCGTTGAAGACCGTTCATTAGAAGAAACGCTTACAATCATCTACAGATGTTCAACTTCATAATCAAAACAAACGTCGGACTGCGTCAACCCGACAAGGTAATGTATTTATAATGACGACATGAATAGAACGATTCCTGTTACATAGGAATAATATATATAGCCTCCTGAGAGCCAGCTATGGAGTTTTTGCCACTGTAGGGGACATTATATATTTGTGGATGTCTTGAGACCTCACGCACAGTTTTAAGCCTGGATGTCCTGTACAGAACACATTCAGGGCTTTTCAGAGATACAAGTTTCCCAATGACCACACCTTCTCCTAGGTTTTTAAAGATAAATGAATATAGTTGAAAATTGTTACGCTTTATGTAAATATGATTATATTTCGTAAATGTCATTTAAATTTAAATCGTTTTTAAATTGTTTGTGTTAAAGCAACATCTCAGGAAAATGTTAAAGGGATTTCAATCAAAGCATGTTTATTGTGCATTTTGGGAGATGTCACAAGTGAGTAGGAAAATAAATTATATCAATATTTTAATGAAAATATTAGATATTATTACAAAAAAAGGCAAACATTTTTTTGGTCTTTTTGATGTCTATTTGACATTTACAGACGAAATAGAATACAATATGAATAAAAATTAATTTATTTTTCCATTTTTGTTCTAATGCTCTAAACCAGGGTTTCTCAAAACTTACTCTGGAGGTCGAGTGCACTGCGGAGTTTAGCTCCAACCCTGATAAAACTCACCTACCTGTGATTTTCTAATGATCCTTAAGACACTGATTAACATGCGCTGGTGTGTGTGATTAGGGTTCAAATTAAACTCTGCGGTGCATCAAATCTCCAGGGTATGATTTTACATCCCTGCTATAAACAATATTAAAACCATTCACAAAGCTTTTTTCTTTCTGGCTCCCAGGAGGGTAGAATTTAAACTATTTGTTCTGTTTGTGTAGGATGGTCTCTTATCTCTTTCTTGGATCTGCGAGGACATGAACTGACACCAGGGCTGGACTGTCCTTTGTGCTCTGCTCTGTGCAACACAATTTGAAGTACATACTCAGACTATCATACACACATGCACAGTGATATGCGTGATGTTACAAGTGCGGAAAACAACGTGTCTACTAGTGATGAAGTAGCCAGAGGAAACAACATGTCCATCCAGCAGAGATGGCAAGTTTCGTTGGGGACCTTGCTTGTGTTAGTAGGCCTAGTGCTCTTTATTACTATGTACTTTGTAAATATAAACGTTGTGTTCATTAGCATACCTATAGTGTTTCTGGGCCTTTTTATTCTCATTCGTACCTCCGGCGTGGTCTTTAAATCCAGTCATGTAGCTGTGGGTCACTTCCTTCTACACCCGCGAACAGGCACCCGTTACACCGACCAGCAAGCCATTGCAGTGCAAAGGTAGGAAGTAAATGCATTACTATTTTTGTGCATGAATATCATTATAAGGGTTAATTTATGAGTGCAGTTAAAGAGATCCAAGAGTTTATCCAGAGTTGTGGCAACTCAATACAAACACGACGAGTGTCCTGGAGTATTTAAATGTCAAATCAAGTGTCTGGAACACTGTGAATAGATACAAAATAAACAGAGACTAAAAGCTGGCATTGACTACATACCTTTTAAAAGCGGAACCGATTGTAATATTGGCATGCTGCTGCTGACTTCTGGCAAGAATGCAAATTGAGGCAAGAATCTATGCAAAAATTACATAGTTTATTCCAAGTTTTATACATGGAAAATATCAAAAACAGAACAGAAATAATAAGGAATTTTGGAACGTGGAAGGATAGGGATAAAGGAAAGGCTATTTACTTCAACTTCAACAATACATTTAAAGAGCGGTTCATACATTTTTACAGCCATTTTCTATGATAAACATGCTTTTAATTCCTGAATTGCGATGAATTTTGATATATCAAGGCAACTTGAAAATCTCAGCTTTCACTTAAAGTCCCCCATTATGGGTTATAAAAGGTTTATATGGGTTTTGGGAGTCCCAAACAACAGGTTGACATTCAAGCAAGGTCAAGACACATTAATTTCCTTATAATTTGCATTTACTTTTACTTTATTTGTTTAACAATTCATATTTCTAAACCCCTCCGGTGATTGGTGGATTTAATTTAAAGCAGTATTTGTGAGCTCTTAATGCTCCAAAAGCGCCAACTAGAGGCAAAGAATGAATTTGCATCCTCATTCAGACCAACGTGACAATCAAGTTTTCCCAGGCCTCTGCATGCAACAATTATTATATGCCCATGTTGATAACAGTATGAATCGGCTTGGGGCTCGCTTTAAAATGACTCGTTTCAATGATTGAGTCCGACTCTTTCTTTTAAGAGGTGCACTTTGCACTTTCAGATTTAAAACTTCGTAGGATGTTTTCATTCACAAAAATCTATGTATATAGCCTATGTAATTTATATAATGCTTCCATAGAATGAGTCATGTGTTGCAACCAACACAACCATTAAAAAAGGAAATTGAACCTGACCTAAATAAGTTGCCTTGCTAAAAGAGATTTCTAGCATTATTTAGTAGTCATTAAATGATTGATTTTGAGCAATAGTAGGCCTGAAAGTTTTCTTTTGCACACACTAGTACAAACATAAGTCACGAAACATTAATACACTGTGTATATCTCTGGCTTTCGGTTTATAGAAATATGCAAACTAAGAGGGTGTTCTGTCTCTTTTCGGCCCACTCTCAGTTTGAAAGCCAAAGTTAAGCAGAAGTAACAAATGTTCTGATTATAGAAGTAGGTCAGCAGTGAAAACAGTGCAGTGTTAGATGTTATACATGGTGAGCCTGCACCCTGTCCGTGAACTAATTCATGTCACCACTATTTACATTTATTTTCAAAGCAGAAAATATACAACTATATCTATTTAATCTGTTTTAACTTAAATTTGGTATTTTCCTTATTCCAGTCTATAATAAAAAAACAACAGCGTGTCACTATGAAAACACAGCTCTTTGTTTGTTTACCACTTCTGCAATTTGTTTAGTGACTGAAGTGTTACAAGAATTGCACACTTTAGCTTTAAATGAGATGTTAGGAAGTCATTCTGCGGTGCCCGGCTCAGTGTTTTAGGTCAATTACAGTTATTAGTTTAAGAGTTTAAACTCTGTATGCAATTGTGTCATGTAATTAATGGAGAAACTGAGAGAAAATGTTAAGGCAAGGTAATGTTTACAGACCAAGTGAAGACTGAACAGCTGCTGGGCGCCAAATTCTTTCAGTGTTCCATGTCTGAGGGGAAGAGAGAGACCGAGTGAGAGAAAGAAAGGGCCCGTTGCCATTTAAATACTAGTACGGTGCTGTACTTCATAATGATCTTAGTTTGTATTCAAATTATGTTTTGTTTTCTTTTGGTTTGGTGATTAATTAAAGAGTCAAAGGGGGAAAGCAGTTCATTCTGACCACATGATCAGGAGAATAAATATGAACAGAAAGCAGTCCACATTGAACACTAGCCCAGAAAGAATGAGGGGAGGGATCGAGAGGAAGGGAGAGGAGATTTTGGTTTCTTGCAACATGCTGAAGCCATCAAATCAGTGCCTAGGGGTCCCCCCTTCTCCCCACCCGTCTTTTTGGCATTCGTTTTAAGGGAATGATGTTAAACGCTCAAACTCTTTGGTTTAAACAAAGAGAACAACTTAGCAAGCACACATAGGTCAAATAAAAGTTGCTCTAATTCTCTATTACCTAAAGCCCGATGTAGTTTCAGCAAAATCAAAGACTAAAACCTTTCCACCAAAATGAAGTTTGTTTGGGAAGTTTGAAGCAGTTTTGGATACTACCATGGCTCTTAGGTTCCACAAAAGTCAGCTGAAGTAGTTTTCATTCGAGTTGAAAGTGAGTGACACGTGCTGTATGTTTGATACTACAAAGCTGCTTGCTTTAAAGCAATCAATTGTATAAAGTGTGGAAATTGCAAAAGCCAAATTGCAGAGTTGGTTCAAACATATTCACATTTGCAATGATCAGATACTTTCTCGTCACTGTTATTTGTGACTGACAGAACTGACAGAAAGCACATATTTAAATATGCATCTAAGCAGTTTGGGTGCCGTTTACATTTTCCCTAACATTATATCAATGCAAAGGTATTTGGGAAAATTAGCCCATGATTTACTCACCCTCAAGCCAAAAATGTCCTGGCTCTTCCATTATACATAAGATTTCACTTTCCATATAAACAGAGTAAGGAGAGATAAATAAGATCCTGAGCCATCACTGACAAGCATCTGATCTTGTAAAATGTGATGTAAATACTGATGCTTCAGAGTGTGTGCAATTGCGAAAGTGAAACTGAAAAGCAATCATGTATATTAATAGCAACTCTCTGAGTCCTGCATTTTATTTAAAGTAAAATTATATATATTATATAAGCAGAGATCATTATTATTCAAATAAGGTAAAACAGACTATTTCATTCTAAAGACAAATCCAAGGGTTGTAAATGGACATGTTAAACTATTTTTTGCCCTTACTTAAGCCACATACCTTCTAAATAGATATCAGACAACAATTTAAAATAATATCAATGCATTCTATGGCACCTTTAAAGGGTCACAACACCCTAAAACACTTTTTTTGAGTTGTTTACAGATATATACATGTTGTACATTGTTAGTGACATATATTACAGTTTTAAGCAATGTTACAAAGTGGAAATTGGTCATTTTTGCGCTTTTTGCGACCATTTCGTGCATCCGGTTTTAAAAGTTACGTTT
>JAUCNO010001210.1:933875-960158 GCA_032353835.1 Enteromius viviparus
GAAGAAATGGACAGCACCTGAGTTAAATATATGAGTGTCACAGCAAAGGGTCTGAATACTTAGGACCATGTGATATTGGGGGCGGGTTTATGCAAAATGGTCAACAATTCTGTGTTTTTCTGTCAATATAGAGTGCTGTGTGTACATTAATGAGAGAGAAAAAAGAACTTAAATGATTTTAGCAAATGGCTCAAATATAACAGAGTGAAACATTTAAGGGGGTCTGAATACTTTCCGTACCCGCTGTATATTATTATTACCAAAGACATACATATTACTAAGTATTTAAATGTGTAATTACACTGTGAGAAGGACACCTTAAAATAAAGTGTAACCAATATTATCAATGTTAAAAAACATTTGTGCTGCTTAATATTTTTTATAAACCATGATGCATTTTAGGATTCATTGATGAATAGAAAAAGGATTAATTTAAATTAGAAACATTACAATTTAATATTAGTGTTTACTGTTATATTTGATCAGTTACATTTGTCCCTGCTGATTAACAGTATTCATTCTAAAGACGTTTGAAAGGTAGTATAAATAAAGTAATTATATAAATATATTTGCAATTATTGTATTATACTGAGTTTGTCTTATTCATTTAATAAATGTTTTACTAATTGACTAATTTGGGGTTTTTTTTGTTTTGTTTTTTGTATGTATTAATTTCCCAATTTCAGAGAGCTTTTAGAAAATGAATCACATTTAAAAATAACAATATATCTATTTTGCAATCTGACAAACCTAACAAGCTTTATTGTTTGATTGCTTTTTTAATAATAAATGTCACCTGGTTTATATATTTATACATTTAAAGTTGATAACGTTGCTAAAACAATTTGTAGTGCATTTCCAGTGTTTGTAATAACCTGACAGTCATTGTTGTATCTGGGACATAGTGCATGGCTTTTCACACGTGCAGTGCGAGTTTCAAATCTGTCAATATGAGCGCTGAGATGAATATGTATTAATTTCCCACAGCTTTTAGAAAATGAATCACATTTAAAAATAAAAATGTACCTATTGTTTAAGTCTGACAAACCTAACAAGCTTTGTTGTTTGATTTTATTTTTATTTTCTTTTAATAAATGTCACCTAGTTTATTTATTTATTTAAACATTTAGTGATGTTTAAATTGGCAGACCATCTATATTTTATAATCTTTATTTTCTTCTTCTACAGGGAACTTTCAGCAGCCCTTCGAACATTAGAAAAACTTTCCGGGTAACATAAACATGTCATCAAATTACTTGTGTTTAGTTCAATTTGTATTTAATGGTAACACTTTAGAGTAGGTAACACTTTTCCCTAAATAAATTCTTAATTTGCTGCTTATAGTTAGTTAATAGTTAGTGCGGTATCTGTTAAGTTTAGATATTGGGTAGGATGCAGGATGTAGAATAAGGCATTAATATGTACAGTCATTAATTTACATGTGTCTAGACCAATAATGGATAAATAGCATACGTGCAAGTCTATGTGAAAGAGTTTCTAAACTATTTGTTTGCTGTGGCAGATTTCAGAAAAGCAGTATATTCTCACAGCTCTTGGCGCAAGAGCGAAGTTAAAAGCCTGGTTTGATGTGGATAGTCTGTTTAACACCAAAAACTGGCTAGGATACACCAAGAAAAGGTCTCCCATTGGCTTTCACAAAGTGGTGGACATCCTGCAGAAGAACAGCGCCCCTGTAAATGTGCGGCGGTTTCCATGTCGTAATAAACCTTTTCCTCTCTGCCCATCCCAGCATGCATTTCACTGCACTTTCCCATGATCCTCAGGTGCTGCAGGAGTATGTGAACCTCATCGACGACCAAGAGCTGAAGCTCAACGCGGCTCTGAAATATAAATGCCATGACATCGTCATCAACGTGAGTCAAATCTCGAATCACTACAGCCTTGTTTTAATGCTGACAATAAGAGCGTGTTTCCATCACACTGGCCTTTTACTGCGCGTTATGACTTCATCCTTAAAAAAAACAGCATACGTTTTGGTATATTGCAAAAATAATTTGCCCTTTAGCTGTTTCCATGCATGATTTCACCTATTGCGCAAATTATATGCTAGTAGCCTGTTTACATCCATTTAAAACTTTATTATAGCCCATTATTAAATTGTATAGGCCTGCATATAAATATATATCTAACGAGTTTCATGTTTTTGTACTTTGTTATAGACTATTTAGATACTTCAGCATCAAGAAATAGGTTGTTCATAAGCAGATGCAGTTGTATTATTGTTATTGTTTTATGATGAACTTTTATTAGACTGTATTGGAAATAGGAATGTTAATTAAGGTTATTTTATTTCTCCAACCGACGTTCGTTATGCCTATATGTTCCAACCGATGTTCGTCAGCCTATTTGCAGAATTTTAGCTCATTTTTGTGATGCGCTCTTGAAGCGGCGTCCAATTATTCGCAAAAGCACATGTGTTTTTATTGTGTTTGTCCAAAAATAAAATAAATATTTTAAATAATAATGTCTTATTCTTGAACAAGTATTGTAAGCTTCATATGAATTTGACCTACACCTAGCCCCACCCCTAAACCGACCCGCTACTGGGGTTTTAGACAAATCATACGAGTGAGGTCGTACAAAATAGCACAAATTAACCACCTCATAGAATACATACGAATTGGAATAAATATAGAATTTATGCGCCAAAACTGGAAAGATATGTGTCGACACATGATAAATTTTATGAATAAATGGCATTTCTATTAGCTTTATCGGTAAAAAGAATTTAAAGCGCTAAATATTTTTTCACTAAAGTCCTTGGATGGAAACCTGGTTCGTGTTTCTCAGTGTAAATCAATACCATTGCTTCATTTGTTCAGACATATAGAGACCTGAAGGACAGACAGAAGCTTGTTGTGTACCGAGAGAAGCTGGAGCGGGACTCACCCGAATACAGGAAGATCCAGGAACTCCTCAATAACGTGGTAAGAGGAAGTGAGCTTCTGCTGTTGAGTCACAGGGTAATTTAAGGGAGAAATCTTGAGAAACATCTTACCGTAATTTATCAGTGTCTTCTACGGGTCACTTCATTTGTTGCAAGGTGATATTGTGTTTGCCGTAAGTCATTTTTTTTTTTTTTTTTTGCTTCAGCAAATCAGATGGAAAAACTGAAACTTGGATCCAGACACACGGCAGCGGTGGCCAGATGTTTGTCAAGAGCTCTTTCAGAGACAACTTAAACAAAAAAACACTATAAAGCTGCTTATTACGGAGTTGATCCTGAACAGACGCGATTGAGCTCCTCACAGCCATTGAACATTTTAGAGAGCCGTTGGAGTGAGTCATTCAGAGTGATTCTTTTGCAAATGTATTCGTTCTGTATGATTAAACTGCCAAGTGTCCTTCTGCCAACTCTACAGGTGAACATTTCTACAGGGAGGCTATCAGTGAACAGCATGCTCTTTCTCCACTCGCACCTTTTTGTTTCCCTGTGTATGAATTTCTGAACATTCCTCACCCTCCCTTTTTTTATTTGATTAATAAAAATAACGATGCTGAACTGTTTCTACAGGTTTTCTGGTAAATGTAGATTTGAAAAAGACAAAAGCTGTTAAAGATGGTTTGACATGATTACAGGGTAACCACACAGTTTCTGTAAACGGAGGATGATTTATAACCACAATATTCAGCGCAGAGTATCAGTATGAGCCAGGAAGTTCCCCACTGTCATTTTGAACTCTAAGATAAATTGTGTGTCACATGATTTTTTCATTGTATTTTCATAAGATTTCAGGGTTCTGTTATTTTCAGGTATAGATGTAAATATGTGTATACTTTATACAGCTTATATTCATAGCCGTAATATTTATACAAGACCGAAATAGTCACAGGTGAAGCCATTAATGGTAACAATGGTTTAAAAAAAAATAATAATAATAATTAAACTGGTATTTATGAAGAACAGCAGAAAAACACTTTTTAAAACTAAATTCACAGGTTTAGTATTTAAGACCATGTGACACTGATGACTGGAGAGATGGCTGCTATAAATGAAGTGTTGATAACACAGGAAAACAAAGAAAAATAAAATGGTAAATTATAAAACTTTTTTTTTTAATGGCAATGTTTCATAGTTTTTCCTGATTAAATAGTTGTGTGAAGGAAACGTCTTACTAAATAAATGAGTAAAAAGAAAACAAGAAAAGTGTATACACTCATAAAACTCTAACTGGTGCGGTACCTGTTCAAAAAGTACATATTTGTATCTAAAGTGTCCATTTAGGTACTATTAATACTTCTAGTGTTCATATTTGATCCTAACAGGTACAAACGTGTCCAGATCCAGAACCAAGACAGGCATAAAGGTTTTCTTCATTTACTTGAATTAAAATGTATTCAATATTTATTTGATCTTTTATGCCATCATGTTTTAAAATGGTCCTGTGCTGTCATTTTGAATTATTAACTAAATCCAAAACTAGTGTTTATAATATATATAAAATAAACGAAGATTCTAAACTTTCTAACGGGTATTAAAAACAGTACTCTTACACATTTCTGGTAGACATCTAAGGTACAAGGTGAGATCTTGACAAGAATGCGGGATTATTAAAAAAAACAATATGAAGAATAATTCAGTTAATTCTTACACTGAGGCGTGTTCAGTATATGTTCAGTATATAGTTTAGTTTTTGAGTTCGCGAGTATAGACGGCAAGTCTTCGTGTTTTGGCATGTTTTCTATTTTAAAACATTAGATTAGACCAGTATTTGTTTTTCTGTTTTCAAGAGCTCTGAATGACTAATACAACCAACAGTGCTATAACTAAAAATAAATGCGTAAAGCGTTTGCTGAGGTCAAATTTTACCACAGACTTCTTTTAGTTTAAGTGAAACTTAACTGAATTGTTGTTTTACATATAAGTATTTAATATATGTCCGGTAGTCAAATCCTAGTGATCTTCATCTTTTGAGCGTGTTCTGAGTGACGTAGATCCACTCACGTACACAAACCCACAACGCGCCGGTGATGCTAAAACAAGTTTTGCGTCAGCTCTTTCTCCTTTTGTCATTCATTGAAAGCACCTTATGGGAACCTGCAGCTAGAGAAGCAGAAGTGCGGTGGTCACGTGATCGTGTGTGGCGTAGAGATGTTCGTGCGTGCTGCCCCTTATCATGACACGCGCTGCGCTACTCCAGTGCAATTTTAGTGGTTATGGATAAAGAGCGGACACATTCTTAACACCACTTAGAGGTAAGAGCCACGTGATTTTATACATTCATAGCAAATGTCACATTTGCTTTTATGCAACGAGAAGCATCATTGTTTTTTGTTTTGGGTGCATGACAATCTAAAAACGTGTGTGTACTGTGTAACCTGACTGGTCATGTGTTTTAATTATCTAAAGCAGGAATTTTACATTTTAACCTGGAAAAAAAATTGTAAGAAATATTTTAATATAGCCCAGCTTACAAAAGTGTATTAGTTGTTAGCTTTATTTATGAATAACCAAAATTATTAAAATCCCTAGCAGATCATTAATTTGGAAGTTGGCTACTAGTTGGTTTCCTTTCTGCAGACTAACCCTATATTCAGGGCATCATAGGAGGTTTTAAAAACCTCTAAAGTGTCAAATGTCAAATTTAATAACCAAATACAATAATAATTGTAATTTTTACTTGAAAGGTTTGGAATGGTTTGATCTCGCTGTCAGCAGTAAACAAAGGACTCATGAATATTTAATGGAGATGTCAGTTGTATTTAAAGTCAATATATATATATATAGCCTATTTCTGTAATTTTTATGCATTTATGAAAAATAAAATATACATTTCAGATAATAAATAATGGTATGTTTGGCATCTTCTTGCTGCAGAGGATCATGTTTGAGCTTGTTTGCCTGAATATGCCTGCAGCGTCTAAAAATAAAGGTCTCATACACTTGACTGAGCTTCGCCAGTGTCTTGACACTAATGATATGGGACAAGGAAATAAAAGGTTTCATCTGATCCAAAAGTCACAGTGTCTGTCTTAACACCCGTACAGTGATTTAATGACTATAAGGAGGTCACAGAACACAATGAAGACTAATGTCGTTTGTATTCTTCTCGTCCGCTCACTGTCTTTGTATCCGTGTCTTTACATTATTGCCGGTCCAGCTGTTCTTGTTAGTGTCATTAGGCCAAATCGAGGGCTTGCACTATCTACTCGGTCAGTAGTTGATGTGCAAGGTCTGGGCTTATTCTCAGTGTGAAAAGCAAGAAGCGAGTTCAAAATAAAAGGGAGTGACTCTTAGTCAGTTTGCATAAACCTGATGTGGTTTAACTGTCATCACTCTGCTGAACTTTACAACATCTTACTCAACTGATACTCTATGATTCATATATTTCATTTAGCGAACAAGCGTGGTTTCCACTAACATGTTTCCATTCTGATTCACATGGGTTTTTTCCCCCGCTGTCCCCGTGGATGATGGGGTCTCTATGAATATTTCAGTGTCTTGTCTAGTTGGGGCGAGTGTAGGGAGTGGTGCAGTGTGTGGAGATGAAGGGGAATGGGGTTGTTTTACTGTGGATGAGACTTGGCAGGAACACTGAAGCACTACATATAATGTCGTGCGGTTGGATAGGAAAGTTTGAGCGTTTTACCGCTGATCAGTGGTCAGGTCAACAGGAAACTACTTTTAGTTATATAGCCTAGTTCAGTGTGTGTCGAGTATGATTATTGAATCAAAGCAAGAATGAAATACTGATTTTTGGTACAAACCCCAGATTGCAAAAACAAGACGTCTTACGCAACCTTTTTGGAAAATACCTTACGTAAAGAGAAGTGAAGAGTGTAACATCTCTGGAAATCAATTGTTTATTTTATTAGATATGTAGTAGTAAACAGGCATTTACTTTTTTTGTGTCTGCTATTTTTATTTTCTAAATTTAAAGCTTTTGCCATTTTTATTTGTGAAATTTAAATTTGAATGTAATATTTTTTATTTTGAAATGTGTGCATTTTTTTCAGAGCCCTATGCATGAAACAACAAGATAAAGTGTGGGCACGAACAAAAAAATACAACTTTTATTTTCTATAAATTGTATATTTTACTATTATAATTGTATACCATTTTAAACTTTTTATTAAAATATTTTTTTACATTATTTTCTACAGTTTTAACTGGAACTATAATGTGTTTTTTGTTTAATATTCACATGACTTCAAGACGAAAATTTTAACTCTAAAGAGAATGACCTACTAAAATGTAGGCATGCTCTTTCAATAATCAAGGAAACAAAATAGTACATTTCAACCATGATGAAGCTAAAATCAGGGATGAAATGATTAAAACAGCCACTTTCAATGTCAAGCATGTTCCTCTCTCTCTCTTTATTTTCCCCCCAGATATGATGCATTCATCCACAGTGTCCCCGAGCATCTTGTCGACCACGAACGGGAGCAAGAATGTGACCTGTGAAATATCCTACGAGGACGACCGCGTTCCTCTGATGGTGCTTTACATTGTGGTGTTCATCATCGGCCTGCCAGCCAACCTGGTCACGGTCTACCTCACCCTCCACCAAGTGTGTCATAAGAACGTCCTCGGCATCTACCTGCTCAGCCTGTCCGTGTGCGACCTCACCTACCTCTTCACGCTGCCTATGTGGACGGTGTACATCAATGAAAACCACGTGTGGCCCTGGAGCTCCTTGGCGTGCAAAGTGACGGGCTTCGTGTTCTTCAACAACATGTACATCAGCATCTTCCTGCTGTGCTGCGTGTCCATCGACCGATATGTGGCGGTGGTCTACGCCATCGAGTCTCGGGGCCTCCGCCAGAAACGCATCGCCGCTCTAGTAGCGTTTTCCATTTACATGGTGGTGGGCTTGGGTCACGCACCCGTCTTTATCATGTCTGAAGGCAACGCTGCTGAAGGAAAGCGCCGCTGCTTTGAACCCACCCATAGCACAGCGATAGTTACGGGATTCAGCTTCGCTCGCGTTTGCATCGGCTTTTTTATCCCGCTTGCCATCCTGATCTTCACCAATAGAGCCATTCTTGCCAACGTCCAGGCCAGCACGGGCCTCCAGCCCCATCAGAAAGAGAAGGTGCGCTACCTGGCTGTGGCTGTGGTGGTGCTGTTTTTGATCTGCTTCGCTCCGTACCACATTATCCTGCTGCTGCGAGCCATCACCTTCCACTTCCCAAAGCTGCAAGAGAACTGTCACTTTGAAAAGCACATCTACATGCCCTACAAAATCTCTTTAGGGTTGTCGACATTCAACAGCGCCTTCAACCCCATTCTCTACGTGCTCTCCAGCAACAATATCCGTCAGGAGATCAGAAGAAGCATGGCATCGCTGTGTAACAAAGTCAGTTTGGGACAGCACTCCACGCACAGCAGCCAGCACAACATGCACAGCTCCAATTCAGACCCCGTTTCGGCAAAGGGCGACCGAATGAGGACAATTTGCCCCACTGCATGATCACATTTTAGATGCATTGGACATTTGTGTATAACTATCTGTTGATAGATCTTGAAAGCAAAAAACAAAACAAAAAAGGAATTTCCTGTTATTATGGTCTTCTTAATCTGCTTCCGTCAACAGTTTCAATAACAGCCCATCTGAGCTGCAGCTTCTAAACACCTTGAACTCCTATCTAGAGCATATTCTCCAGATTGTGTTGATAAGATCTAACTCAACAGACAGGAAGAGGCAATCTGACCCACTTTTGAAAGTGACTCACTTTGTGTTTTGTTTTGATATGGCTTTTATCTAAAACCAATCATATCAAGATGTACATGAATGAAAAACAGAATATTATTCTGTTATTCTAATATTATATATTACACGCAAAAGGTATGAATACCAGTGAATTTCCTGAATTGCTACTCATTGCTTTGAAGCTGATCACAGATTTGGTGCTACAAACTGGACAAATGATGGCAAATCCAGAGGCCGATTTCCTGTAGCATCTCAGTAAACGAAAATGTGCAGCTGCAATCTAATACGGTGTAACAAGCCAGCCAATCAGCTTCAAGCTTGCTGTTTCACACTGTCAGAGACAAAATGTGCAAAACTTGTACTTTTAGGGGTACAGTGGCTTGTCACTGGGACAGAACCCTCAAAAGGACATCTTTTTACCATATAGGTGCTCACATGCACCCTTCGGGGGTAAAAGAAAGAGAAAAACTGCTAAATCAGTATTTGTACCCTTAATAGGAATATGTACACTGGTACTGTTATGAATCCTTTAGGGGTAAATAAGTTGCAAAGGTGTCCTTTTCAATGTACTGCCTCGGTGACAAGCCGTTGTGCCCCTAAAAATAAGAGAGTGTGGTAAGTGATTTTTTTGTGTGCAATAAAGCTTCAAACGGTGGATAGTGTGACTGTTTCAAATGACATGCAGCAATACTTTTCTATGTTCCCAGCACATAATTTACTGTAACACAGCTTCAGTGTTTTTTGTGTTAAACTGCATGTCGTTTAGTCATGACAGTGTTCTCTGGCAAGTTTTTTTTATGTACAAACATATTTCCTTAAATTATTGTGTGTGTGTGTGTGTGTGTGTGTGTGTGTTTATACTGTTTTATAATGGATGTGTTTGGCATTATGATTATTTTTGTTTCATGATATTTCAGTGAAGTTCAGGACAATGTTTTTTTTTTAGGTGTAACTCTTATCTTGCTTGATTTTCCCAGTTGTCCTATTTTCACAGGTTTTAGTTTTGAATACTAGGTCATAATAAATTACAGTCAAGCTTTCAGTCTCATAAAGTCAACAGTAAATTATGATTGATAATGCTACTCTTTAAAGAAACACTAGGATTACAAGAACAGCACACCATCTATATATTGGCATGGACTAATTATGCTTTTAAGAGTGTAATACTAAAATTAGTAAATAAAATATATTAACAGACACTTAAAAACTGTTGAAAAAATATATGCACATTTAAAATAAATGGATAAGTTGTTTCAGCGTTAAGTATTGAAAACTGTTGGTTTATTAGGTCTGATTATTAAAATTTGGTGATTACAAATCTTTGATGTGCTGACCTATTTGTGTGCTCTGAAAGATGTGTAGAAAGATTTTAAAAATGCTGACTAATGTAAATCTTTTTTTGATTAGATGTTTATCCAGTGCAGCAGTTCAGCATCCTTCCTCCTTCATACATTTGCAGAAAAAAAATGCATATATTATTTTTTGTCTTTGATGCAAAAACTAGTATCTAGACAAACTCATGCATGGTCATCTGGCATGTCTGCCCTCTCCTTCCACTCTAAACATAATGAATAATAAACTCAGTTACCAAGATTGGCCCTAATTGGCCCTTCCATTAATGAATAATTAAGCAGCCAAGCAGCTGTCCTCAGCTAATAACAAACAATCATTCCATTGGAGTCTCTTCAGCTGTTGTGAGCGTTTGGATAAAACTGATGACAGTTTTGATGACAGAATAACCAGTTTTGATTCCCCAAAGAACTTTTCAGTGAACCGTACTTATAAGAACCATTTATTCTTAGTGTGAATTACCGTTTAATGGATGGGAAAGGTTCTTGATGTGGGAGTGAATAACTGTATGTGTAAACTGTCTTGCCTCAGTCTGTGGTCGTGTGTTTCTAAATTCCACTTGGCGCATCACACGTCATCATCTACTACAGCATACTTCTAAACGAATGTGTGAGATTGTGAAACTATCTTGTGAAACAATATCTTGTTTCTGTGAAATGTAGCTTACGCTATGTCACTGAGTAAGACCATTCTTTATCTCAGTCCTCAGACGATGTACAGTAAAATGGCAGGGAATTATTCACTTTGTTTGGACTAAGTCGGAGACATTACATTGATCTAGACTGTAGTTCTTTTTTATAACAAATCCCAAGCGACTGAATGTTTTTCTTCAAAGCTATTTCCTTTTGTTCCGTTTGCTCTAATTCTCCGTCTCCATTTCTTTCGTAGGATCCCTCTTGATGAATTATTAATGCATTAAGGAAGCAAGGCTCCTCAGAAAACATCCGGTATTCAGGCACTCAGACCTACCTGCCTTTCTCATCCAGGAATTCATCTTTCAAAACTTTTAAATTATAGTGCCACGAACATCTCATGTAATATATATCACCTTCTATTACACGTTAAGATCCGCCGAGTCCGTCTTTTCTTTTTTCTTTTATTATATTCACTATGTGCATCCACTATTCTTACACAAAAGTCCCGGATGAAAAAACTGGATGCTGGTTAAGTAGGTTATGAAGCTGGGATGCTGGTTAAGCTGGTTTATGCTGGTCCTTTGCCAGAAAGTGACCAGCACAAACCAGCAATAGGACCATCATAAACCAGCTTCAAAACCTATATAACCAGCACGCTGTTTTTTTCAGCAGGGTTAGCTAGTAGCCTACTAGTAATCGTTGGCTAGCCACAATTTGAAATGTCCTGAAACAGGTAGGTCTACGCCTTTTTAGGAAGTATTTGTCACCATAACGGGAACAGCTGCTGGAACATGAGTTATATAACACATTATTTTAAATTTCTATCTCAGGTGATGACAGGCCTCATCCTGGAGCTTGTGTGAGAGATAAAGGAAACTGCTGATTTAACTTTGCCAATTATGTATTTGAACAGAATCTTGACAAAGTAGTATGTATAGAGTAAAATAGTATTTATATAAAATAATATGTATACTAAAAGACATTTTGGGTTTACGCAGAATATTCTCGCAGCTCCATCTACTGGTCATTATGTGAACATGCCAAATTGTATAAAAGCTTTTTCACTGAAATGAATGCGTTCCTTCTCTTGAACCGCAGAAGCATGCATTTTTGACTATACTACAATATTTTATATTAGCCTACCTTAAATCATATTGTATTGTGAGTGTGAAATCATATAGTAGGCCTATATCTACATTACACACAATAGACTGCAATAATACAAGTAGGCCTTCTAGAGTGCCAGTACAGAAGTATTATAACTAATGCCCAATACTATTCCAATATTTGACAACGTCGTTTAACAGAAAAGAGAAATAAACTCCAAGTAAACTTGTCTTGTAGTGTCACACACTCAACCATTAGAGGGGAGTATTGTCCCACTTTCACCTTCAGGTTGTGTATGAAATGTTTCTCCACTAATTTATCACTTAGCAGGCAAATTCTGATACTCAAACGCCATATACCAACATAAACAGGTGAGAAAATATGTTTTGGTCTTGTCTGCCTGTGAGGAGTTGTACCCTAGACAAGGTGCCATCCTGACTCCCTTCCTGTTTACTTGTATACGACAGATTTTAAGTACAACACTGGGTAGTCATTAACGTAAGTACTCAGATGATGGATATGTGAGAGAGCTCAGACAAATGATTAGTGACTAACCCTGAAAAACAAAGGAGATGATGTTGGATATCAGTAAGGAGAGGAAGCTTGCATCCTAGTTTTCATCCCGGGAGGATGTTGACATGGCATAGTCACTACAGTTTCTTGGGAGTGCACCTGGACAGAAGTTCATACCTTTTTAAAAGAGCATAAAGGATCTTAGTCAGCTGTATTTTTTGATAAGGCATACGTAACACCTCTTATTCACAACATGCTCATTTTCAGTTGTAGACTTATCATGCTTTGATTTGCATTCACTCTTATCCCTTTAAGAGTAAGATTGATACTGTATATTTGCACTACTGGCACTGTGTTGTACCTAATGCAACTTTAAATATTTGGAATGGAAACTCAGTCTAACTGCACTGTCTTTTTACTCCTTTCTCCTCTGCACTCGACCCACTCGAGAGACGCTTATTGACAGATGGTCCGGGCATTACCCGGCATCATGTTTTCACAGCCGACTTTATCTTGGCCTAAAGCCTGGACACACAAAAGGAAAACCAAGTTCATGTTTTGACCCAAACATTGTATGCCTATAGCATACAAATAATAACCCAGCATTTGTATTCTGATTATATAAATATGACCGTTCATTAACCCTGTCATATTTCTGATAGAACACCCTGCACTTATTGGTAAAAGTATGTCTGGGTGTATTTTTTTTTTCCTGAAAATGCATTTTTACAGGACAGGCGTGACTAAAAATGATGTTGCTTTTCCTTCCTGTGTCTACGGTCAAAGCCCAGCTGCTGTCATGGTGACTGAAGGGTATTTCCAAATGAGGCAGCATTTTGTCCTGGCGACTTCCAGCTCTATTACTTCATTTTTCCTTCTCAGAAACATGCACAGACACCACCATGTGATTCACTGCTTCTATTTAGTTATATTTTATAGATAAACACATAACTTGTTAAATAAATGGATAGTTGATGCAGATGCACAGATGCAACTTTATTGCCCAGATGTTTTACTGAACCTTGATACCATATTTATTAATATCAAGTGAGACATTGCCAACCTCTTAGATTATTTAGTTTTTTTAACTTAACTTATTATGTTTTATTATTATTATTAGCAGTGTTAGGTTTTACAGAATCCAAAAGAAAATATACCACATTGTTCCCTCAGCACTGGTCCAGTAACATACCACAGCATTTTTTAAATCTATATGGAGATCTAAAAAAATACCACTTACACACATATGCACATTTATGCATAAAAGCAATTAAATTTTTTTTGCACTCGAGCATTATATACAGATGCACAATCACCATGACACATAAATAAGTCAAAAAGGCATTGATGCATATATTTTACTAAAAAGACATAATACAAAATAAATATACATGAATTGTTTTGTGACTATCAGATGTCATTGTCCAAAAGCCCTACATATAATCCATACAGTTTACCAAGAGGCCTGCTTAGATTTCAATTTGATTAAACACTGCTAATGACTCTTTCCCTCAGAACATCAAGTCCCACTGCCCACATCTCATCCTCTTTTCTGCCCCTCTGTGAATCTGCAGTTTCAGTCATCAGCAACTCATTACTGCCTAGATCCAACCAAGATCCAGTTTCATTTCTTAACGCAAGGATTTATCTTAAAACGCAACAAAGATACAGGAAATGATCCAAAAATGTCCGTAAATCTGAGTTCAGAAGTGTCCAATGAAGATTATCTTTGCACTTGGGAGAATTACTCATTTGCCAAGCATCTCACAACAAAAGAAACCACTTCTAAAACCAGACGGGAGAAAACAGCCTCTCCCAAGCATCTTAACACATTTAAGGCATAAATACTTAATGCATGATTTAAAGATCACAGGCATTCAAAAGAGTTAATTACAAGTGCTGTCCTTTATTTAGGCTTGGTGCTTGACTCAGACAGTTGAGGTCTGGGTGAGAGTGTTTTTATTGCCTCTCTCCACCGGTACGAGAGCCGTAGCCGAACAGCAGCTGACTACAGAAATGCTAGTCTTATTGTCGCTGAGTTTATGCTCGAACGCACTGACGTTCATAGTCCCAGGTTCCTGCTGAGCAATGCTCGAGGGGGTTTTGAGGTCGGGATTAAGGCCGGAGGGATCCGTGCAGCTGCTGATCAGATCATCGCCCTGGACCTTCTGCATGTGGAAAGTTCCGTGAATTTTCAGCTCGAGAGTGGAGGTGACAGTCTGCATGCAAACGACGCAGCGGAAGCCTGTCAGCGAGTTGTGCAGGTCCGGGTGCCTCTGACAGTGTTCCAGGAAGTCCTCCTCACTGTGAAGCGGAAGCTTGCAGATGCGGCAGTTGCCTGTGTCCAAGCTCCTGCTGTGGGTGACCTTGTGTTCAGTCAGAGTTAGCAGCGAAGGGAAGCGCTCTCCACAGATGGGGCATTGGCAGTGCTTGGTGGGGCCTAGATGAGTCTGGACGTGCTCCCACAGTGCCATCTCTGTGAAGAAGGTCTTGGAACAGTCTTTGCATTTGTGGCTGCCTTGGATCGCCTCCACCTTGCGCTTGAGAGTGCCACTCTCCCCGGGCTGGATGTGGTGATCTCGCAGCTGGTGGTTGGCGAGCAAGGACTGCATGGTGTAGGAAGCTCCGCACATTTCACAGGCAAACATAGGATCGTTCAGATTCACCTTCCCTTTGCTTTCGGGGCCAAACAGCGATTCCACCTTGCCCTCTCTCATTTCAATATTCACTGGCAGCATGCCAGCGCCGTCCTTGGCAACTGGTTCGGAGACAGGTGGAGGAGTCACGTTGTTACTGTCAGCGCTCTGGCTCTTGGCACAGGGTTTCTCGCGTAAGGGCACCTCGAAGGGAGATCTGGTTTGGGTACAAACGCAGGGACTGTATTTGTCGCTATGTGTGGTGATGTGACACTGCAACTCAATGTCCGTGGTAAAGGACTCTGCGCAGAAGATGCAACAGTACACCTTGCAATGTTTGTCGAGATGCTTCTCTTTGACGTGCAGGTGCAAGTCAAGCTCTTGTTCGAAGTCCAGTTCGCAGGATGTGCAGTGGAACGTGTTTCTCTTGTTACTGTGCTCGGAGGCCAGGTGAACCTGAATAGACATCTTGGAGCTGAAGACCTTCTGGCAGAGGGAGCAGCGGTAAAACACAATGGTGTGCATCTCGAGTAGATGTCTGTGCAGGTCTTTGACACTGCTGAAGGTCTTGCTGCAGCTTTCGCAGATGTAGAGCGTCGAGGTATTTCCAAAATGAGAAGCGGTGTGTTCCCTGAAAGATTCGTGGTTCGGGAAATCCTTAAAGCACTCTGGACACCTAAGTTTTGGAAGCATGCTTTTCAGGTGGGAGCTCAGGTGAGTTTGAAACAGATCCAGATCGTTGTATTTGGCCCCGCAATGGTCACAGATTAAGTCGTTGGAAGGTAATGCCGTTTTTTTGGCCGGAGTCTTGATAGACTGGGGTGACGTCGAACCCATTGCCATCCTTCCATCTTTAAAGTTCTTGTGTGTCTTTTTGATATGCTGCATCAGTTTTAGCTTACTGTTAAATGTAGGCAAATGAGTGCAGTACGGGCAAAATATCAAAGACCTCCGTTCTGCTGTTTCTTCTGGATCAACTTTGAGACAGTGGGTCTGCTGCACGTGATTATCTAGTGTCTCCTTTGTCAGGAATCCTCGGAAGCACTGTGAGCAGAAGAAGACGTTGTTCTCGATTAAAGCCGAGTTGTGCGATAGGCGCACATGCTCTTGAAGCGCATGCAGGTCTTTTAAGGAAGTGGGACAGAAGTTACACTGAAGGACCGTTTGAACGGCCGCCGTGATTGCGGCTTCAAGCAGAACGGAGTGGCCTAGCATTACGTTAGCCTCTTTTTGGTGCTCTGGTAGTTCAGATGGACAAGTCGGGATCTCTGAATCAGAGCTGATGTGTTGGGGCTGTGCTCTTGGATTTATGTGCTTGTGACAATGCACGCAATTGTTAAAAGCCTTGAGCTTTTTGGAGATTCCTAAACAGCTGTTTGAGTCGAAATGAGGCTTTCTCTTTTCTGCAGAAGGAGCCATTGTCCTAAACGCCATCTCTGCTGTATTCGCAGTGGCTGGAGTGGACATGTGTGAGGTGGCACAGGTGCATTCTGCCATTGAGAGGCCTGATTGATCTTGTGCAGCACAATTTGGAGGTTGTATCTTCTCAGTGTCCTCCATGTTATTCGGTGAAAGAGAGAGATGTTGGGAGGACATAGCATTACCCTGTTCCTTACTCAAGGCCTGTTTGCTGTTTATGAAGGTCTCACTGCTGTTATCTTTTTGAGATATTTTAAAAGGTACTGAACTGTTGCCAGGCAAAGGAATGGTTGTCCTCCCACATTGACCAAGTCTCTGATGATCTTTATATGTGTCTCCCTTGAATCCAAGGTCACCTCCATCCTCATGGTCTGGCGAGGAAGGATCAGGGGAAAGAGGCAACGCCAAAAAACATGCTTCATCTTTCTCCACATTATGATTTGCTATGGACAGATTAGAGAGAAAAATATGTTAACAACAAAAACAGTAAATACACCATCACTGTTGGGAAGTAACAAGCTAAAAAAAGCTAGTTTTTGATACACAACACCTTCAGGTCTAGCAATTTAAATTCTGGACACATAGCTTCACAAACACCGTACACTATAAGCAAAATTGTTATCTTATATTTAATAATTCCACTCTTTGTTCAGAGGTCTTGCTGAAATCTGGCAGGTTAAAATATAATTCAGCCTCATAAGAGCAGACTTAACACCAAAAATATGAATTGGATGCTCTTTTTCACACTTTTTTAGATGTAATTAGCTCGGTATGTGGCCACATAATGAGCAGTCCCACTGTGACTAAAATTGCTGTCAGTGTGAGAGGACCAGATTCACAGTTTGAACAAACGGAGAGCTGCTTCTTTAAAGTACTGAACATGTACAAAAGCAAAAACCAAAACCCAAATCATTGCACCAAATTACACTCAATCGAAGGATTCATGTAACTGCTTTAAATGATAAAACACATTAAAAACATAAAAATGTGTCTTCATATGATTAGCAATCATTTCATAAATCCAAAGTCATTTATAAAGGCATGATTTATTCTGTAAGTGTGCAGACGGGGAATTGCAAATATACCTAATTCAAAGGTCACTCAAACATGCAGACGCACTAAACCCTGAATATAAAACCCTAGAGGTCTTTATTCCTTTTAATCTGTCTGTGAAGAGATACAGAGATGGATATATTCACAGCTTATCAATGTGAAGGATAATATGAAATTAAATACCTGTATCGTGGAAGTACTTCATTCCATGTTGGGCGAATGATTCTGCTCGCTGCAGGTTTGCACGCTTCTGCTCTTTAGCATCTTCATCCTTCTCGCTTTCAGTTCTTTCCTTTTCTTTTCTCCTCTCCCAGGAGCTACGTTTTTTCCCCGCTATCATATTATCTTCCTTTGTGTTTATCTCTCCGTCTTGACCTGTGGAGAAACAATTGTGAGCAAGAAAGAGTGACTGGTAGTTACAAAAGCCATTCACATTTAATGTGCTACCCAATAATAGCAACAAAAGTGCAGTATGGAACCCCTTACCAAAGGCCAAAGTGTACAAAAATCAACATTTGCATCTATTTTTTATCCAGCAGGGGAATACTCCTCAGTTTGCTCTTTTAATGAAGGGTGCACTGTTTGAAATACTTTCATTAATAAGTTTCACAGTGTCTTATAACGAACTATAATACAGTAAGTGGGTGAGTGAATCATCTATAGGAAAAAACTAAACGAGCAAATAACTTAATTAGCTTCAGAAACAGATTCACACCAAGCTCAGTTCTCTGTAATTTGTTCTTTACTCATTCTAGTCTTCTTGAACTCCAGACAGCATCTGTTTTCTGTGATTTCAAGGTGACATAATAGAGCTACATGACGTTATGACAAGACATTAAATAGCTGAAAACCTCAGGCAACTTTAAAATAATTGCATACTGTTCATGCTGTTTTTGCTTGGGACTGTGTTACCTTTATTGTTTTTTTATACCGAGCTAGTAATATCTTCCATTTCTTACTTAATTTAATCCTCAAATAAATATATGAATGTTTAGAATTTCATTATTTAGAATCGTATTATGTGTGTTAGGACATTAATGCAATGCATTCAAAACCACATTCAGTTGCACTACATTAGGAACTTTGTTGGACGCTGTACATTGATAACCATGCCAAATAATTCTTCGGTAAATCAATCTGTATTAATGTGCACCACATACAATGAAAAAATCTCAATGGAAATACATAACTTAAAAAATGCAACAAAAGTTTTAAAATGTTTGCCGAAAGATTTCAGCCTAATGATCTGCAAATAATGACAGTCTGTCAGCGATTTGTCGGATTTCACTTAAGACAACGAGGAAGCAAGTGGTTAAATAAAAAGCCTTTCGTACCTTTCAAAGATCTGGGCTTCGCCTGCTTTCGACGAGACATTTTAAAGGACTTCGGCAGCTGTCAAGTCACAAACGGGTTATGGTGCTGTCCAGTGTTTGCAAACGCAGGACAACACAAGCAAACACTTGCGTACTGTTTCGGGGATCGGAATAGCAGGAAAGCACATTAATATGACGGGCAAAGGGGCTCGCCCCCGCCTACAGCAGCGGGATGACTCCATACACGCGCTGCGCCACCGGGGGCTCGCGAGATGCGTAATCACTGTACTCTCTGACACACACACACACACACACACACACACACACACAGATACAGAAAACAAGAGAGGTTTATAGCTCCAGATGATTAAATAGTTCCCAGTGTTGCACTTAAATATTAATTTGGTCTAGCTTTGTAGATATTTGAATAATTTTGTGAGAAATGTTGAAGTTGGTGTTGAAATGTAATTTAAAATGTAAAAATCTGAGTTTAGAACATTGTCGCGAGCTCTCTTTGTGAAGAGACATATGTCTATTTCATGTGCATTTAAAACAATTGTTGAAAAAAAATTTAAAAAACCTTTGGGCCATCCAAGATGTTGGTGAGTTTGTTACTTCATCAAAAAGATTTAGAGAAATTTATCATTACACCACCAATGGATCCTCTGCAGTGAATGGGTGCCGTCAAAATGAGATTCCAAACATTACAATAATAGTCCAGTCTAACAGTTCATGTGAAAAGCTGCACATTTAGATTTGTTTATTACAAACACTCAGCTTTTAACTTCTCAAGATGTTGGCATGGAGTTGTGTGTATTATTGTAATATATCTATCAACTGCTTGGATCTCATTCTGACGGCACCCATTCACTGCAGATGATCTATTGTTGAGCAAATGATGTAATGCTACATTTCTGCAAATTCTCTTATTTATTTTTTATTGGGTGAAGTATTCCTTTACACTCACTTATAATTTTAATTATAAGTGAGTGTTAATTATATAAGTGAGTTAAGTTAATTATAATTTAACTTTAAAATTTTAATATAGCTTTAAAACATGATCCACATGACATTTGACTAATTTGGTTCTGCTAATTATTGTTTCTGTTTCTTTAAAAAGATTTACATAACCTATCAAAACGCCAAAATGCTCTTTTTACATTCTCAGTATCTATAATATACCATCAAACATATGGTACTGTCATAATGAAATCATCAGAGGAGCGTCTCCTTTCATAATGACACCTCGGTTTAATTTCTCTGTGGAAACGTTAGTTATGAGCCGCCCCGTTGGATGGGCTTTGCAGTAGGGAACGTTGATTAGAAAGCTGGAGCCCTTTGGGAGTCTGCTCTGCAATTGCATGTTTCTAATGAGTTTTGAATTAGCTGCTGAGACACTTGTCTGTGACTGTTTTGTGAATAAAGGAGGGGAAGACACACAACAGCATAACCCGGGTGGTTCTGAGGTGGTCACATTTTGGGTCACTTATGTAGTTTAAGTTGACTTTACCATTAAGGATCCATATAGTAATTCAGACTGCATGTCTTAGGTAGATAGGTGCAAAACTGCATCCTTCTCAACCCGAATAAGTCATTTAAAGAGCTAGGCCATTTGTGAATATGTGTATAGGCCAATAGTGTAGCTTTAAATAGATGGTATTGACATGCAAAAGCAACCTTTGCGCAAAGGAGATCCTGAAGGAAATAATGTATCAGCCAATCAGAGCACCTCAAGGGAGGAGAGCTGTTAGTTCTGATTCATATCCTCAAGCATCCAGTTGGTCTTATTAGACTGTCCTAGAACAAATAGTTTACTACTATAATCTACTATAATCACTTAAGAATTGAATGTTTTTTTTGATTGATTCATGTTTGAAAAAACCTGAACAGAGAGAATATTGCTTAGTTCTATGTTTTGCTTCTGAGGATTAAAGACAGAATATCCAAAATGACTTTTTCATCACGTAGGGCTTTCACAGTATAGAAACACATACATTGTTGGGGCCATTCATGAATTGAATTGAGAATGAATGGTAAATTCTAATTCACTTCCTGGAATTGGAATTGGAACTGCATGCAGCTGACAGGAAATGGAGTTGGAATTGATTTGGAATTACAGGAAGTGGAATTCTTCCTGAATTGAATTCCACTTCCTGTAATTGCAATTCCATTTCCTGTCAGCCGCATGCAGTTCCAATTTCAATTCCATTCCAGAAAGTGATGCAAGCAATGACAAATAAAGGCTCAGCAATAAACAGAATTGAATTTAAAGCATTTAAAGACATACATTTGAACTTTATTTATGTTGATTTACAAATATCAAGCAATGTAAGAAATAGAGTTGATCAAATGCATGTGAATTAATTATTGAATGACAGTGGTGATAAATTTATAAATACATTCAATATATGTTTTGGTCTTGATTTAAATTTTATTATTAATTCAATTACATCATGATTTTCCATGTATTTACATTTAATAACTTTAACATAAACAAATCAAATCAACTTAATTCAAATGCATCAGTCATGTGTGAATAAAACGGGAAAGATCAAAAGTCTCCAGGCTCAGTGTTCATGTGTGATGCGTTTGAATAACATTAAGTGTATTTGATTTGTTTTACGAAAGGTCAATTGATTGATGTTTGACTCAGTAAATGATTAAAGGACGGAGAGTAAATGACCTGTCCAATTATTGACCAATTGACCAATTATTGATTCATAATGTACTGTTCTCATTTTTATTTACTTGCCTTTGATCAACTCCATTTTGTTACATTGCATGATATTTGTAAATCAAAATAAAATGTTCAAATAGTTCAAATGTATGTCTTTAAATGCAATGACAAATAAATGCTCAGCAATAAAGAGAATTCAGTGGAATTCTTCCTGAATTGAATTCCACTTCCTGTAAATCCAATTCAATTCCAATTCCATTTCCTGTCAGCCATTTCCTTTCAATTCCAATTCCATTCCAGGAAGTGAATTGGAATTTACCATTCATTCTCAATTCAATTCATGAATGGCCCAAACCCTGGTATGCAGTTATGTTTTTTTTTTAAAGATTGGCTAAGATGTGTGATTTGAAGAAATAATAAAAAAAATGGATTTATAGTATTCTAAATTGATTCTCAATTATTGAAATGACTAGACTATTCATTAGATTTTTATATTCTACTGCAAATATGTATTTGGTGTTGTATTGTTGTTTGCAAAAGATTAATTATTAATAATACAATTAAAAACACTATTCTTAAATCCTTGATAAGTGTTATCTGTTGAAAATGACCAATCACAAGAGCAAAGAGATCGGACATTTGATCCTCGCTTCCAAAGTCTCCAAAATTTACTTGACGAGCGAGCAGGGATTGAGCAGGTTGAGAGAGAGCAGAGGGTTGAGCGAGCGCTACTTAGCACCATTCTCACGAGAGCGCAGCTGCCCCGTTCACCCATGCCTAAAACCGCCACTGTACACAGGCCTTTTTTTTTTTTTAACTTTTGTTAATATTCTGGGACTCACTGCGCTCATTGTTGCTGAAGGCTCCTCTGATGGATCCTCCGAGGCGTATCTCTCCGTCCTGCAGGTCTTCCCACTCCAGATCTCTGACGGGAATGGGCTGCCGGTAAAGTTGATAGCACAGTTGCTCGTTCTGGGTGATTGCCCGGGTGATCACCAACACGTCCTGAAACAGGAACACATGCAGCTTCTGCAGAAACAGAGAGAGATATTACTACTCACTGCAGTTCTGTAATAATGCTTGATGCACATTCATTCGCATTCATTAACTTGAGGTTTTTAGCTGCATAATTTATCACTATAGCAGCAGTGAAATTACCTCTCTAAAAGGGAAGTGACCCTAACAAAATTTCTACAAAACTATCTACAAAACTAAAATAATGGCTGTATTTCCAGCAACTTTAGGCTTCTCCATCTGCTAGCTTTCTGTGTAGTAACTAGCCATTTTTTGGATGGTAACTGTAATATTATTACTTAAATTGGTTACTAAATTGGTTACTTTATTTTAAAGTGCTCTTGTTACAGAGTAATGACTGAATAATATTAATTAACTACATGTAATAGGTTTAGGATTAGGGTTCGTCTTAGCATTACTTGCATGCAATTATGCAAAATTTACTGTTATTATAATAGTAAGTACATGTTGCATAACAAGGACACCTTAAAATACAAAAAGAAATTTAAAATTGAACTGTAAATTAGGTGCTGGGCGTCCGGCCAGAGGAGAACTGTACCCAACTAAGCCTGGGTTTCCCAAGGTTTTTTCCCCATTCTCTCATGGATGAGGTTTTGGTCCCTTGCCGCCTCTGGCTTACTTAGTTGTGGACACCTCATTTCTAGTGATTATCGTCGTCTTGACTACAGAGACCATCTTTGCATTTGATAAATAAAGTTTAATCTCTTCATTATACATTACCATCACTCTATTTTACTACTTTATAATGTCCAGTGGTTTGCTACAATCTGTATTGTTAAAAGCACTATATAAATAAAAGTGACTTGACTTAAAATAAAGTTTCCCTTAAATTTTATTAGTAATTACTTATAATACTAGTTACCAGAAAAAAGTAATATTATTACTTTAATGCGTTACTAGTAACTAGTGTTTGCCCAGGACCTCTTAAAACCACTATCCTAGAAAATCCTGTGACTAGTTCTTAAGGAGTGTGAGGGCAGTTTTTGAGGTTTCTCCTATACAGTAGCTAGACAGAAAAACGTGTGTTCTTACGGCTCCTCTGTTGTTCTTGAGCTCTCCGTGGCAGCTGAGGATCCTCGAGCTGTCGATCAGTAGATCTCTCTGACCGCTTTCCAGATACAGCAAGCGCTCTTTATAGTAACGACACTCCGACTCACCCGTCTGAGTGTTAATATCTGCCACGATGCTCTGGATCATGTTAATCTAAAGAGCAGTAAAGAAAGAAGACCACATATACAATCAGGACTCAACTGGATGCATTTGGCAAACACTTTAGATGGCCTAAACTACTGTGTACTTGACTTTAAATTAATAATTTGGTACAATGCACATATTGTATATATATAAAAAAAAAAAATGTTGTCCTGTTCTTACAAAAAATTGACCCATTTTGTGGTGCATTTTCTCGTGGCTTACAGCTTGATGGAGGTGCTGGCGGTCGGGGTGGTCGTTTGGCGTGTGTTTGAGGATTTCTCGTAGCAACAGTGGGTATTTGACCAGCCGACTGCGAGGGATGTCCAGGAAGCTCCAGAGGTCCAGTTTGCGGCTGAAGGGCGACTCCAGACAGCGCTGGAGGAAATCGTGCACCCGGTGGTCCTGCTTCTTATGGTCCAGCAGGGCTTTGGCTGCCACCTGGTTACTGCAGTAGCTGTTGTAGGTTTCAAGACAAGGGAGCTACAACCAGAAAGAGAAGCAATCAGTGTCCAGTCCTGCTCCTGAAGGACCTCTGACTTATCTAGCTCATATATACAGTGATCACAGCAAGACTTGCACCTTATTTCCTCAGCATTTGAAATTGTTTAATCTCTGTTCTTTAGATACAGTACAGCAAAGAGAGGACCTTACCCAGTCTACTAGAATATGGCCCATGTTATCAGTCGAGCCGTCAGGCTTTCTGGCCTCTCGGAGTCGACTCAGCAAATCTGAAGGATCACAGAGAAACAGTTCAGTCTTTTGTTACCATTTTAATGTGTGATGCAACCTATGATGCTGACAAAGGATTGGTCTACAATAAATGTTTTCATATATATATATATATATATATAAAAAATACTGTTTGTTTTTGATTGCACTTTATTTTACAGTACATGTTTTTACAGTACCAAAAGTGAACATACCTAAGGAATTATACGTAATATAACTACATTGCGTAGGATTAGGTTTAAAAGTAGGTTCAGGGTTATATAATGTATAATTTATGTATGTATAAAATGTATAATTTATAAATAAAAAATTATATAAATACAAAGATACTTTTTTGACATTTGAAATTAAAACCAACATTGGGTGGCAGAAAGTCACTGTTGTGTGAGTCGTTGCGATTAACTGAATTATTCAAACGAGTGATTCATTCAGGAAAAAAACACCATCATACAGTGGTTGGAATTACAAAAATACAGGAAAAACAGGAAAAACAGGAAAATTTGTGTTTAAAATGTCTCCTAATTAAATTCTTGTTTATGTAAATAAACAACACCACACAAAACACCCCCCACATAATTTACACGTTTTTTTGCCCAAACTTCAAATTTCTATTAAATGAATAAAACTAGAGCCAACTAGAGTTAGCTTTAAGATTAGTTTTTCAATTCAAATACACTTTATTGTTGGAATTCTTTCCAAAACTCGTCTTGGATCTCAAAGTGTAACCTATACAATCTAGCATCTGCATACAAGCCTTCTGTTGCCTGGCAAAATGTAATATTTCTTACACAAAATGTGAGAAGGGTCAGACATAATTTTTCCTGACAAGCCCTGCTATTTTTTCATATACACAGTGAAAACTTTGTTTATATTATAGTTCACACAATAAACTTGAGCATTCTCATAAAGTCTGCTGGAAATGACATAAATCAAAGCACAGTGTTCGGAGATGAACGCTGGAAAATACGACAGAAAGATGCTTGTCTATAGCCTGCTGCAGTACAAACTGTGCACGACAAATGCTGCCAGAATGAAAGCACAATTGACAATCGTGCTGCAAGATGTCTAATTGCGTCTTTGCATTGACTTAACATGTAAATTACTTGCGCTTAACGCTTCATTTGCATCTGGTGTGAACGCAAGAATGAATGTCTCGTTACATTCACAAATGCATTTATTTATTTAATATATAAGCAACATTTGCTGTAATGTAATCGCATAGGCTGACATCACGATTGTGATATAATTAATCGTGCAGCCCTACTTCTCACAGAGCCACTCCTTGGTTTTCCTGGCTGTGTGCTTTGGGTAATTGTCATGTTGGAAGACCCAGCCAAGACCCATCTTTAATGCTCTGACTGAGGGAAGGAGGTTTTTGCCCTATATGTCAAAATACATGGCCCTGTTTATCCTCTCCTAAATACAGTGCAGTCCCCTGTGCAGAAAAACCGCCCCCAGTGCTTCCAGTCCTGTGCTTCACTGTATGTATGGTAATATTGGGATGATACTCATCATTCTTCTTCCTCCAAACACAGTAAATCTCATCTGACCACAGGATTTTCTCCCATAACTCCTCTTGAACATCCAGATGGTCCCTGGCAAACTTCAGACGGGCCTGGTCATGGGAACCTTTCATGTGATGCAAGATTTTAAACCATGACGTCTTAAGAGTATTACTGATAGTAGCCTTGGAAACGATGGCCCCAGCTCTCTTCACGACATTGACCTCCCGTGTAGTTCTGGGCCGATTCTTCACAATTCTTAGCATCATTGATACCCCAAGAGGAGAGATCTTTTCATGGGAACCCAGTCCGTAGCCCTTTCCAGCTTTGTGAAGGACTTGCTGCGTCCGAAAAACTGCTTCAGAAGGTACTACATTTAAAACCGAACGTACTACTCGACCGTTAAAACAGTAGGTACTATATAGTATGAATGTGAGTAGTA
>JAUCNO010001210.1:992624-1010865 GCA_032353835.1 Enteromius viviparus
TTTCTGATCAGGGTTGGAGTTGAATTCTGCTGGAAGGTAGATCTCCAGGAACAGGATTGAGCACCCCTGGTCTAAATCATACCACAAATTAACAATAACATGCAAAGCACTCTTTAAATGAGCTCTACAGACCCTGGCGGAGTCACTGTTGACTTGGTCATGGCTCCTGAGTCTGGAATATTCCTCTGCTATGTGGTCTGATGCCTCTTGTGTCAGGACTGGCTTCACCAGCTTAGCCACGTGGATGTACTTCCTGATGAACTCCATGGTAACAACCTTCTCCCTTTAAAAGGTTTCACAGAAGGGTAATTACAGAAGTCAACTGGATTATAGGCAGGCTTTCTAAGAAACAAAAGTAGATTTTTAAAGTAAAGCAACACCTTTTCTTCCTGTGGCCATGCAGGACATTGTCTTTTTTCTCATAGATCTGTAGCTCCTGCTCGGCTGCTTCTGTGATGTTCGGGTCCTCAGTGGCAAACACATCTACTGAACTCCCCAGCGGCATTGCTGTAGATACAGACATGACAAGATGAGAGTAACAGCTGACTAAAGCAAATACATTAATGTTTCACAATATGAAAGCTTTACAATTTGACTTTCTTGATCAAATAAGTGCTCCCCTCATATCTATGCAAGAAGGATAAATGTTAGGACAAACGCTTCACCACTCATCCATTGCACAAACAATTAGCGCTTTGACCAGCAGATGTCAGCCTCACCTGCTCCCTCCGGCTCTCCCGGTGCTCTGTAGCGATGCATACGCAGCACATGCTCCGAGATCTCCCGGTCGCTGTCTGGATCCATCTGATCCAGAACTATGAACAGCAGATCAAATCGGGAAAGCAAGGAATCCTGGAGACCGATGTTCTCCATTGGGGTCTTATACTGGTCATACTGGGTGAAGAATACAAGGATTATAAAACAAACACAATCCCTAAATGTAATCAGTCAAGCTAATAGTCGGTCTTTACCCTTCCATACACTGGGTTGGCAGCAGCTAACACACTGCAGCGAGCATTGAGCCTTGCCTGAATCCCAGCTTTGGAAATAGTGACTCTACCCTGCTCCATCACCTCATGGATGGCTGTTCGGTCCATGTCAGACATCTTATCAAATTCATCAATGCACACCACACCTCTGTCAGCGAGCACCATGGCTCCTGCCTCCAAACGACGCTCACCTGGATAAAATAAAACTCATCAAGCTGAACTAAAATGTAAAATATTTTAAGATCTGCGATGCGTGTGTTGAATACTTGTATGACTAGAAATAACCACCCTGGGGCATTTTCAGCACAGACATGGAGTGAAATGACTTGACTATAAACTTCTGCATTTTTGGGTGTATGTTTATGTTAAAAGTGTTACCCGTCTCCTGATCAGTCGTGACTGCGGCTGTCAGACCAACCCCAGATGAGCCTCGTCCAGTGGTGGGAATTGCTCTTGGCGCCGTGAACAAAACATATCGCAGCAACTGAGACTTCGCTACTGAAGGATCACCTGAAATCAGAAAACTGTATAGTGTTTGTTATAGTGTCAGAAATTACTTGGATAAGGATTTTTTTTAAGAGTATAATAATTTGCATAGATTAAGTCTAAATGTAGTCTATATAAATGATATTCTCAAAGAGAAAAGCGAAAATATATAATGTGAAAAAAACAAAACAAATTGTTTTGGATGAGATTAATCATTTGACAGCACTAATAAAAACACACGCGTAGAATATATCTTAGAATTTATTAAATATGTATAATTATATAGGATTAACCTTTAATAATTAATAAACGTAGATTAAAGTTTAATGGATTTAGTGGCAGTTCCCTGAACAGGGTTTAAGACCTAGATTCAAATAAGTGTCACAGCGGTCTAAACTAAAAAAAGCTTGCACTGACGCAGCTTAACATACATTACTGGCATTGTTGGGTCTTAAAATGCTTACAGGTAATGCTTTTTTTGTGAGACATGTTTCTAAAAACTATTGAAAATGTCCTAAATTAACAAAGACCTGGCTTAATCTAATTCCTGTCCGGGAAACCTACCCTATACGTTTAAAGTCTCAACATGCAAGACAGTTAGATATAGATGAAATATTCATTATGTGATGATAAATACGTACATTTGTAGGCCATAAGTTTGCCTAAAAATGGCACCAGAAAACAAATCTAGCCTTTAGATAAATAAACCTTTCACAACCTCCAAATGTTTAAAACCTTACCTATGAGGAGAATATTTATGTCTCCTCTGATGCGCGTTCCATTCTCCAGGTTGGTCTCATTGCCTCCCAACAGCAGACACAGAATGGCCTTCTTTATGTACTCATGGCCATGGATACTGGGAGCCAAAGAATGGCTCAGCTGCTCAAAGACATCCTGAAACATACCAATACTCTTACCTTGCACAGCAAATACGAAATAGATTGCCCACCTGCATCATACACCTCAACACCTTGAAACCAGTTTATCATGACAAAAACTGCAAGCATTTAGAAGGTTTATTTAATGACATTTGTGCCTCTTCTTACTTTAGCATGAGCTTTGCAAAACTTCTTTATCTTGGCAACATCGTCTGCAGAGAACGTCGGCACAATCTCTTTACTCATAAGCTTCACATTGTTAGCCAACAGGATTGTTCTGCAGAGAAGCACAGATTCATGGGAGGACGTGACATGACGACAAGTCCTGATCTCAGGAAACCGTTCAGACATACACACCTGAAGGTCCCGGAGGTAAAGCCACCCTGTTTCGCAGGCAAGCAGCGGTAGATCCCTACGATCTGCACTCGGTCACCTGGTTTGACCCGGTCGACAAGGTCATCGTTCGCAATGATGTCCACAGAGCGTGGCAGCTGTCCAGCAGGGGCCTTCTCTGGCATCTCCTGAATGGTCAGCGTCTGGTGGTCCTTATAACAGCACAGCCCAAACTCTGTCTCCAGAGGATTGTTTTCTTCATCCTGCACATGCAAAATTAAGGTTATGGTTCTAAACATTAATACGAAATCAGTGGCCGACAAGGGATGGTTATTGGGATTCTTCCCAGTAAAACATTTTCCTGGATCAATATCCACGTTTCTGTGAGAGGAATGATAAAGGACAGGCAAAAGAGGAGGATCGAGGAATGTCCTTCAAACAAATAATTTTAGTCAGTTGTTTATTTGATAAATAGTTTAATAATTAAACAAATAAAACTACATTTAAATTAGTGCTGCCAAACCATTAATCATCCAAAATACATTTGTTCACAGAATGCATTTAAATGAGTTAATTAGATCAATAAACAATAAAACAAATAAACAGTTACACAAACAACTAAATTTAGAAAAAATTATTACCAATTTAATAAATACATGAACACACTATTAAATATTAAATATGATGCAAATGCAAAAATATAACTCACTTTAGTTGGATAGATGGCACTGGAAGGGAAAGCGTCCAATGAGGTAAGATCAGTGTATTTTCGTTCAAGGGTTTTTTTAGTAGCTGGACAATAGTGGACACTACGCATAATTTTGGGCCTGACTAAGGAACCTGCAGACCACATCAAAATTACAAGTTAAAAATGACAATGCATAATACATTATAATAAACCTAAACATATTAATCTAAAAATCAGGGCCTGAAATGAAATAAATTGTATTATGTTTAACTATGTGGAATTACAAGCGTTGAAAACACATAAGGAGCAATGATAATTTGTATTAAATAAATAAAACCTACTCACATTTGGTCACAATGCCTTCCACACACACAAGGTTTCCCAGAAAGCGTGCGCTTAGAGTACGTGGAGAGACATGTTTGTTCCCAAAGCTGCCTTCAAAACCAACATGGAACTCTTCAAACTGCTTCGAATAAGTGGTGTCTATTGAGGCCACAAGATCCTTCAGGGCTTTTTGGAACGCCACCAACTCACCAAATGCATTATTTAACAATCTATCGAAAAGAGACTATTAATTAGATGAGCTTCAAGGACAAACTGATGGACAAAGTGTTTCATCATACAAAGGCTCAAATTCAAATAATGAGGCATGTAATAAAATACTTACTCTTTAGCTCTTTTTTCACTTTTTCTTCTCAGGTCATTAATGTTGACAATAAGACGACACTGGCCATCAGACACCATACTCCTGACCTTCTCGTGATAAATGCCTTGGTCTTGCTGTAAACAACAAGAACATAAATGACATTAAATGCAGAGTTTGCAGGGGTGTTTGCACAATCCAGCTGACCTACGTAGCATCAAAAATAAAATGAATTCACATCATCATCCAGAAAGTCCAGATACTCCCTCTGAGACTCTCTAAGCTCGAGGTCCTCTAACCCAGTATCCATTTCCACTACAGCAATATCAGCATGTCAATAATATCAAATCATTTGCAATTCAACATTAGAAATCAAAGAAAAAGACATGAACGACAACCAAACGTCTGTCTTTGAAAACCAGGTGGATGCATGCCTACAAATCAATTATGTTAATTAGGCTCATTAAGCTATTTGAAGCCTGTGATTATTTATATCCACTGAGACTTGCATTCAACTATGTAACTGTTGAAAATAAATATGCATTTGATATGAATGTCTTTTCTTCTTGAACACAACAACTAAAAGATATTTATCTCCTTAAAGTGAACTGCTTTATTCAACAAAAGGACAATGGAGGAGAGGAATGTGACCCTTGTAAAATGTCAAGTCGCATGCAGCAGTGCATCTTTTTCTAATTCAGCAACCCCCACAGTATTAATGTATTCTTTTATGCTGTATTTGACAAAAGAGCTGTCTGAGAGATTTGCATGCTATCATAATATGAACCAAATTCTGACAATGACTTATTGTTCAGTGAAGTAGAGTTTATTTCGTGCTGCTGGATATTTACAGTTGACAGTGACATATAGTTGTATAATCCGCTTATAAATTACCTAATTTACTTTTATTACCACATTCCAGGAGGTAGGAGCCTTGGGTGACAGCCCATTTCAAGCCTTTTGTTTAAAAGCGTTTCCAGAGTTTTGAACAAACGAGTCTTCCTTCGTTCTGGTCCACAGTTCATTGACTGATTATAGCAATACGAACACGCCCTATTGAAGCAAAGCAATATGTCTTGTCAGTGTAAATACTTCTTGGAATGCCGTTCGTTGTTATATATTGTGGGCATTTGTGGATAAACGTTTTTGGTGGCTGGACGACGTTTGAAACACAGCGTCATGAAACATTGTTCGAATCAGTTCCTCAGATGTTGCTCGTTAAATCACAACTGATTTGCTCTGCTGAAAACATTTATTTATCAATTTTCAAAAAGGTTAGATTGTCCCATCACTTCTCTCTAAGTACAAATCAATAATAATAATAATAATAATAAAATAGTTTATTACTGCAAATATACCATGTATGCTCTGCACGTACTGTTTTGCTCTGTTTGTTTTGTTCAAACTGTAATCTTTGTTGCTTATTATTGCAAATAAAAACATCTAACCCGAAAAAAATAAGGAAAGGTTTATAAGGAAATGTGTAAAGTCGTAAAAAAACACTCATCGCTATCTACTGACGCAATGAAGTGAATGAATCTTTTTAGTGAACTGATTCAAAAGATGCGACTCCCTGGAATGAATCGAACACAATGCTCTCCTCACTGACGTACATTTAGAACCAAAACAAGGCAAGTCTGTAATCTCAGACAGCAATCTTCCGTAACCCTCACTCCCGTTATCAAGGATTGGATCGTTTAGTACAGCTGATAACGCGGTTTGACTGTATTTGGTTGCCGCGTCTTTCACCTGCTCATCACAGGTGCTTAACCCCGCCCACTCCGCAGGTATCATCGCGAGACTTCACTGACGGGGCTCGGTCAAAATCTCTTGTCTGCGGAAAAAAAGCGGAGTTTTGATTAGGAAAAACAATACAAATGTGATCGACGTCTATTAAGCAGGTAAGCCGTGTTTGTTCAGTGTGTTTAGAAACATTATTTGATATGTGTGTTCAGTAATAAACGAACGTTTAATGTTTGGGCTGAAGTCAACTGAAACAAGGGACAAGTGAAACTTATTGACCGATACTGAGGCGCAGGTTGCTTTGAGTTAAAGCGGAAACATCTTTAGTTAAAGGAAGGATTGTTATATAAGGGTCCCTGGTTATGCAAAGTTTGAATAGTTATCCTATAAACACATAATACACCAAAGCATATTTCCCTCATGAAGCAATGAGCCAGCCGTCCAGAAACCATCGTCCGCAGAGAGAGAGAAATGGGGGACACTCTAGTGAGAGGCGAGACCGAGAGCCCCGCAGCCGTCGAGACCATCCTAGTGATAGATCAGGCAGTGAGAGGTGAGACCACTTTCTGCCTGCTCAAATAAACAACAACATACACATCTGAACTGGAATTTGTGCTTCATCTTTTATAATCGCATTTGAACCAGGTCGTCCAGCCAGCCGCCGTACTACCCCAGAGGTTCTCAGAGACAGACGAGGAGCGCTCCTCGAGAGCACCGGGAGTCAAAGTGCTCTCACATCTGTTCCAGGAGAGGTAGGCATTCACAGACGGGAGATGAATATTAGACTCAAAGACAATTGTGTATCCAAAACCAGGTTCAGGTGATTCTCAGAATTTGGGTGTCATTTTCAAACATGCCCTCACACAGGTCTGGTTTCAGTCTCGCTCAAGCCACACCTTCTGACGCCACACAATGTATTTTTACCCCCCCTTCCTCCTTTCTCCTGGTCGAACCGGTTTAGCTTTTTAAGCTTGTTGATACCACTCTTTCAATTTACAAACCATGAGAGATATTTAACATATTTTCTCATTCTTGCAACACATAGACCAGGCATAGCATACAGTTTATTACGGTTTATGTTTATTATTGTATATAAGTCAAACTTTTTATTTGAATATATTAAAAATGATTTCCACTTGCTGTTATGTTAGCAGGTGACCTGTATTTGCATGCTTGTATAAACAAGAGTTTGCAAATGGTGCACATGCATGACAGTTAGCTTTTCTTTCACACACTCTTTGCACACAATAGAATTGTAATTTAAGGACACTTACAAATATATTGACTTAACTTTTTGGTGAGGAAGCCACACCATTTTCCAACACTATATTTGAGGGTCCCTTATATTTCAGCTTCATTTTTTCAAACTGTTTCATTAACAGAATCTGGAGTTGCTTGTATAGTAAACACAGGTGTGTGTGATTAAGGGAGACATGGAAAACACTGCTGCATGCATTTTATAAAAAGCTCTATATCAGTAAAACAGTCCATGTGACATCAGTGGCTCAACCTCACTTTTGCGATGTTAATTCATGTTCTAAACAGTTTCTTATGCAGTTGCACGTGTTTCTGTGTTTGTTTCAGGTATCGTATTAATATGCGCCGTCCTGACCAATGCGTTGGTGCTCATCTGCATAGTGGCCGCTCACATGTCCCAGCTGGGCATGTCTGCGATGGGAATGGGCGGAGTGAGCTTCGTTGACGCCATCATTCCTTTTGAGGGGGTGGAGCTGCAGCAGGTGCGTGATCTTGACATGCAGTTCGGACAGCTGAGAGCACCAGGAGTCTATGGCGGTGTGGCCTTCAGCCTCACCTTTGGTGCACTTTCACTCCTGTTCGTAGTGTCCAGCAGCAAACCCCCCCACATGCTACCACGGAAGCTCCTGATTGGACAGTTTGCTTTCCAGATCATTGGCGCAGTGGCTTATGTGGTTGCGGTAGGTTTGTATCTGCACTTCGTGATCTCAGTGAACTCGACTGATGTGTGTTTTCGGCGTGAGCGACTGTACGCTCGTAATGGATATACCTGGATGAACTGTAGTGTGAATGGGGGGGATGCAGCTGTCGCACTGTTTGGAATTATAACCGCAATTCTGTATGCTGTCGGGACCTTTTTAACGGGGCAAACAATCAAGGATGTCAATTGTTACTTTAAGGAGCGTGACCGCTATGAAGCCGAAAGCAGAGAACAACCCAGAGGTCATCTGAAAACACCTCTTGATCCTAACACTTATGTCTGAGCTGTGGAAAAATACGGACTCTGGATTGGATGTATATAAGCTGTTTTTTTAAAACTTTTTTTTAAAGAAAATTGAACTGTGAAAAAAACTGTTTTTAGATTTTTTATGCATACGTTTTCAGGCATCAGTTCTGATGATGCAATTTTTCACACAAAATAATTGCTGTATATAATAAATTAAAACTGGTATTTAGCCTCATGAATATAATAAATAAAAAGTGAATGCACAAATATAGTCACTGTTATAATGAATAAAGTATGCTGTGACATCAAAACCCAGAATTTTTCATTTAAAAAAAGTGAGTGTGTGTAATTTACAGACCTTTTTTTATTTTTAATTTTTTTAACTAATTACCAAAATAATAATAATAATAATAAAAAATTATTATTATTATTATTTTGGTAATTAGTTAAAAAAAAAAAAGTCACACACACAAATTACACACACTCACACCCTGGATGTTTTGGAGTGATTACCTTTGCAGGGTTTCTCTTTGTATTAAAAAAAATGGCCACAAGTTAAGGTCTTAAAGTGGTACAGAAAGACTTCAGGGTACTTATTGTTGCATGCAGTGCAAAGTAAGTAACACCTTGATCAGTACTTGTTTCCAATTAAAATATCTAAACATGCTTAATAGAAGATACATTTAAATGAGATGCAAATTAAGATATGTTTGTTCAAGATAAGACCGATACTTTTTATTGGCATTTGCATATATAAACCTTTTTAATGTACACATTTTATACTTCATTTAGAATAATTATTTCAGACTTCTTGTTACATAGTTTCCAGATTTTGATTTAAGAGTGTGTAAACATTTGATTCTAGTCAAGCAGATTATTTTGTAAAATTAAATGTAATAGAAATTGGTTTGGAAGTCGTGTTGCTAACGTGACTCATTTTGTTCTCTTTAAACATTTACATTTAAAAAAAATAGTTTAATGTGCTGTGTTACTCTTTTATGTGCTCCTTACATTTTCTTTAAATGATGTTTCGACATTTATCATCATAAACAGAAACCCCGCTATTAAGAACATACAAATTAACATAATCGATTCAAAATGAACGTCCTAACAAAGTTTACTTTATAGATCAAAATATCAAAGTATAATTGATTTATATTTACCACACAGTGTGTTAAATTGAAATACTAATTGAAATTTGACTTTGAATATTTAATCAGGCTGAAAATCTAGTTCATATTGACCATTAAGCCTGACTTTCTTTCTTCTGTTGAGCATAACATTTTAAAATATAATTTTTTTCTGTTCATGCAAAAGTGACTGGGTTCCCTTCTGTATTCTGCGAAAGTAAGTAAGTCAGCGGTTTGTAATGACATGAGAGTGAGTATTCAGCAGATTTATATATTTTTGTTTTGTGACAGGTTGTCCAGCAGGGGGCAGCAGACACGCATGCATTTTGCATTTTCGGCCCCTCAGTCTGACCTCACTTTAACTGCGATGTATGACCTAAAGTAGCCTTAGAGACGAATGTGACTTTAGCATTCATAATGCAAACTTTTAATGGTTCCTCACAGATACGGCATTGTTTGGAATCAACCAGCAGGTGTGTTAAATAGCACTAGATGTACCTCACACCTAAAAATAACACTGTGTTTTCTTAACACTAAATATAAATGTATGTTTACACGGTTTGTGGAAGCTTCAGCTGTCACACTCCTTCAGAGTTGCTGTTTCAGTTTGTGATGGACAGGCATAATCTCGCCACTCTAGATACAGCAGGAATCAGGAAACCGCACGCTGGTAATATTTAACCATTATGACCCAGAAAAAAACGAACGCGAGTTCACATAGTTTCGTTAATTATTTAGAAATCAATGGATTACATGATAATTGTGTGTATTTCAATAATGCAATCCATTCTACATCAGGCGTCCTTTCTAATATGCAAAGAAAAATTCCAGACATTACTACATCCTATGTCCATTGTGTGACTCAGGACTTTTGTAATAGGGAGGTGTGTTCCCCTGGTACTGTTTCTTTACTCATGCTTACCACACAACAAGTGCTGACAACGGGTAAACACACACGCACATACGCCACCACGACCAAAGTACACGTGAGCTCACACAGACGCCTAGTACTGCATTTCTTTTCTCTTTTTCATGTTCACAGGAGTTCAGAAGACTATTGAGAGGAGTTTCAGCCGGACAGAAGGGTGAGTTCTTTCAGCTCTTTCTGTATTGTTCGGAGAAGATGGCACTCAGGTGAGCCATCATTTGTGTTTTTATCTTTTTTAATGGGTCTTATTGGAGGTTGAAGGTTACAGACAGGTTAAGGATTAAACATAATGTAGATAAGTGACCAGACGCACGTATACTGACACATGAAGCACATGGTGTAGGTGTGCGATGCTGAAAGTGAAGGTGGGTGAATCTGATCCTTTGTGTTTAACCACACCTGTATTTCAAGTATAGGGTTATATATTCATTTTGCAATAAAGCTTTGCTTGAAGTGAAGAATTGGTAGGTTCGGAAGCAAGTATTTCTACTGAGACGCAAATAGAAACGAGAAGCAAAGTCCTTTCTGTCTTTTAATGTGTCGTCAATAGGTGTGTCCATTTATTTCAGGTCAGCTCACAAAAGAGTCCAATATTGGTCTTACTCCAGTTCAATGAATCTGTTTGGCCTCTCTGCTATCACATGGTAAGGGTCAGACAATGTCACTCACAGGCTGTGATGTGTTCACGTATTGGAAGCTGCATGGTCTTGTGCATTACATGTGTTTGTGGGTCAGAATTGGGAGAGAAAAAAAAGGAACTAATTTGATTGAACTTATTTTTGACTGTTGTAATTTGCACAGTAGCGTTATTGAACTCGCTTTATATTGAACTCGCTTTATATTCAGAGACAATAAGATAAAAAAAATAGAGGAAGCGTCCTTGGTGTGAAAGAGAATGTGTGATTTATATCTTGTGAGTGCTTGATGAAGGAACTGTTGCTGCTGTGGTTTCAGTTTCTTTCATGCATGGACTTTTAAATGTTTTAAAAACATTTGGTTTATATTTTGGGAAGGGGATTTGTCCCTTTTTAATTACTTTAATGTAATTACTTATATTTCTGTTTAACATTGGATTTATGTAAAAAATGGCTGTGGTTTTACCAGTAAAAAACGGAAAAAGCTACTGGAAAAAACTTAGTTAACGGTAAATTCCTGTAAAATTTACAGGAAAAAAATGTAAACTGACATTTCCAAAATTCCCTGAAATTTTGTTTGAATTTTCTTTGAAATGACATTTTTTCTTCTCAGTGATGTTTATTAGGGTTGTATGTTGTTAAATGAATGTTTCTTGTATATTTGAGTGTAATGAGGCTCATCATGATGGTGTTTAGTGTTTGTGTGAATGACTCTGAGCTCCTTCTATACATGTTCATATTTCTGCTTGGGATGGGCTTTGGTTCATCATGTGACTTTCTCATCACCACCTGCTTTTGGTGTTTATCAGTGTATTTCAAAGATACAAAACAGATTGCAATACGTTAATAGGTTGGTATATTAACATTGTATTAGTTAATGAAATTACGGTATTTAACTGTAAATTACCTTAAAACTGTAAAACCTAAAAGGTTGTTACCGTATTTTTTTACGGTCACATTCCGGCAACCACAGATGCCAGTTTACCGTAATTAATAATTTTTTTTTTTATGTGTGACACTGAAGACTGCGTATGCTGGATATTTAGTTTTGCCATCACAGGAATAAGTGACATTTTTAAATAAATGTAAATAGAAAACGCTTTTTTAATAAATATTTTTAAGTTTTACTGACCATATTTTTGTATTTCTTTTTTGTTTGTTTAAGCATTAGAATTTTTTTTTGTATCGTTTTCTCCCTTGAACGTCGTCATACAACTATCATACATATTAACAGTAATGACCTAATAATATCTTAAGTTTGATATTTCTTTTAAGAACACGATTTACATATTTGTGGTGTTGTGGCATTGGATATGAGACTTGATGTGTGAAGAAAAATCAAGTTAACTATGATTTAGTTTATTTATTTATTGTTTTACCTTGTTATTTTCATTCAAGTTGCAATTTGTGGGGGAAAAAAATCACCTCCTAACAATGGAGATGACCATTTTTTTACAGAAGTTATGAAAATATGATTTCCACCCTCAGCCCTTTTTAAAACAGAAGACTACTACACACATGGCTTTCATAAAATAACAAAATTTTCCTTGTATTTATGGAGTGTTACTGTAATAATTTGCATGCATTAAAACTAGTGAGAGTGCATGAAGAGTAATAATACGTTTGATATAAATGATGTGTTAGAGAACCTACAGACTATTTCATATGGTATATTAAAGTCACATTTTAACTGGAAGGTGTGTATGCATCTTAAATGATGCAAACTTTTCTGCATGTCTAATTGTAAGGGATCAAGTGTTAGACAAAGCCCTACTTGTGCTGTCTGCACATTACTGTACTGAAGCCAGTCTCATCCTCTGTGCAGATCTCCTCTCACGAGGGACACTAGCGTGATGGCGGCCGGGTCTGAATTTGACCTGGACTACATTACGGAGTGTATCATTGGCATCACCTTCCAGCAGTCCTGCACAGAGCAGATGTACCAGCACAACCTGCGCAGCATCACGCAGATGCTGCAGTCCAAACACGCAGATCGATACATGGTGAGCAGACAAGAACAACAAACAAATCAGGTGTCAGTGTGTGTGTGTTTGTTGACTGATAGTAACTGTTGCTATCGGAGTCACATGGAACAAATCTCTTATTTTCCTGCATGCAGGTCATTAACTTATCCGAACACAGTGATGATCTCAGCAGGATGAATCACAGGGTAAGGTTAAACCGTGTGTCACGTGACTCTTTTAAAGCATCTTGGAGACGTTGTCACAGTTCTTCTGGATTGAGTCTGTCTCAGTTTGTGATATCAGACAGACTGATGATGATCAGATCAGATCTCTGTGTGGAGCACTGGCTGTTATCAGACAATAATCTCACTGTATTATTACAATTAATGACTAAAATAATGTTTAGAAATGTAAATTTATATTTTCAACTGACACGCTACCACAGCCGATAGAAATAACCCGCTTAAAACCAGTTTCTGTTGCTAAAATACTAGTGGCCTGAGACTTTTGCACAGCACTGTATATAAAAAAGTAATATTGTGAAATATTCTTATAATATTAAATATTATATTCTAAAATAATGTTAAATATTATTATTATTAAAAAATATTTCTATTATATAAATTTGTATCTTTATTTATATTTATAAATTTTATGCAATTTATTAAGATGCATTTATCATCTGGCAGTTGAATAAATAAGCTTTTGATTGATGTATGGTTTGTTAGGATAGTACAATGGGAGTTCTACAATCTGCTAATTAAATTAATATGTAAATCAAAATATTGGGTAAATTGCCGTTAAAGGTGTCCAAATGAAGCTCTCAGCAATGCATATTTATTACTCAAAGGTTTTGATATATTTATGATAGGAAATTTGCTAAATATCTTATGAAACGTAATCTTTATTTAATATCGTAATGTTATTCTGACCCATATAATGTATTCCTAAATGATATATAACATATATAATGAAATAATTTGTAAAATTATAAATGTCTTTATTGACACTTTTGATCCATTTAATGAAACCTTACTAAAAACAAAAATCTGAATTTTTAAAATGCCAAACTTTTGAATGAAAATGAATGTCTACCCACTGCCTCTCTGGCTGTTAGGTGTTGGATCTGGGATGGCCAGAGCGACAAGCCCCATCGCTCCATCTGTTGTGTTCAGTGTGTAAAAACATGGACAACTGGCTCAGGGCACACTCTGAAAATGTGCTGCTGCTACACTGCAAAGTGAGATTTGTAGATATTTGCTGAGGTTTAAAGTCCATTATTTGTCTCAAGGACTCTGTCCTGTAGGAATGTCACGGTCGGTTAACTTCTTCCTGTGTCTCTCATAGGGCAGCAAAGACCAAGTGGGTGTGGTAATATCCTCTTACATCCAGCTATCTAATGTTTCCACCAGGTACTACTCAACAATTCATATTCATTGTTAACAAGTAAAAAAAAAGTCTTTAGAAAAGACAATTGCGATCTCTGCTTAATGACAGTTTTGGCACTGTTTACTCACCCTCATGCCATTCTAAACCCTTCTGTGTGATTACGATGAATGGCCATTGAGGCTTTTAAGCCTCGAAATAATCCTTTTGATAATGCATATATTTAAGTCTTCAGAATTCACATAATAGCGACGTGTAAGGAAAACATGTAAGCTGAAGTCATTAACTAATGAAACTATTAATGCAGTTCAGAAGCAACTCCAGTTTTTAAACAAATCATTTTGGATTTGGATCTTTTCAACTGGTTGTCTCACAGATCCAGTCCAATGACCAGTGAATCCAAAACCAGTGATATTGTTGCAAGTTAAAAACTGACTTTGGAGGACATTGATTTTTAGACGAGCTGTTCCTTCAAAAGCACTGTTAACACCAAAATTAGGATTTTTTCATCATTTGCTCACCCTTATGTTGCTGCAAACCTGTATGTTCTGCTGTAACATGATAATGTCTGATATTAATCATCTGGCATCATTTCACAAATCTGTGTTTAAATATATAAAAGCATTGTGAATTGTACAGATGTAATGGCTTGCACTGTATGTTAAATCATTTTAGGTTTACGTATTCTTCGGTGTCCTTCCTGTCTTTCAGTGAGAAACATGCGTTAGATCTGTACTCCATGAAGAAGTTCTGCAGTGATAAAATGGTTAACCTCATGACTCCATCTCAGAAAAGGCAAGGTCCATTTGCTTATGCATTAACTTTCATTTTTCCCTTGTTCCTGTTGCTTTCCACCTTGAAGTTGGTCATGTCGGTCATTCAGCAGTCCGTCATGAGTGAAGGCCACTCACAGGAGAGGAAATCCCCCTATGCAATCTGGATGTCCTGATATTATTCCCACTTCCTTTTTCTGTGAAACATCTTCATTTTACACTTTGGTCATTTTTTAGACTGCCTCTCGCCCTTCATGCACGTGCAAACTGAGCAGGAGTTTTTATTTTCCCCCTGATGTTTAGTGCACTATCATTTTCCTTCCCTTATGTTCTCCCATCTTTATTGACTCTAGAAACACTTTTTGGAAGATGAGTTATTGTAAAGCTTCGAAAATGGCAACATAAATACTCTGCTCTGATCTGTTGCTGGAACAACACAAAGAAGCTGATTCTGGCAACACTATAAAGAAGCTATTTATTCTCTCTGATAGTGAGGCGCACCCAGAAAAGCACTAAATCAAAGAAATTCAGAATCAGTAAGACTTTTCTGTGGAAGCTTGTTTTCACTACAGGCCTTTTTCCCCTCACAGCTCTATGTTTACATTATATCTTGCAAATTTAATGTAAATTACATTTAATGAGAAGAACTGTAAGAAATAAAAATTATAAGAATATATAAGAAAAAAAATGAAGGTAAGTAAGAAGGATATAAACAATTTTAGTTCATGTTTAAAACTTTGTTTTGAAGAAAAAAGTAATACTTTATATTGCAATTCTGACTTTTTCTTCATAATTCTGAGTTTATATGAGTTTCTGAGAAAACTGAAGTTTGGTGTAAAAAGTTGGAATTTCCCATTTTTTCCTTTTTTATAAAATGTGTATTATATTTTTAATCTCATGGTGGAAACGTGCTTCCATACTTAGCATACTTTATTGGGAAATATGTTGCATTCTTTCTTCCCCCTAAATCCTTTTAGATTATGAAATGCTCATAGTTGCCAAATAAAACCAGGATGATGCATTTTCATGCTGTATGATTATTGATATTGCTGCTTTATTGTCAGTATGATGGACTGAGGTGTTTGTGGATGTTTCAGGTATGTGCAGGTGTTTGGCAGACTCCTTACCCATCAGATCCGCATTAACTCTTCCCCGCTCTTCATCCACGGCATTAATATCCATCCCATTCCCAACTTCCACTCTACAGGTGATGAAAACACCCATATGTCGTACATCCAGTCTTTTAACTTTTTAAAATAAATGGCGTTTTTAGTTTTCAAAAGTTTGTTATGCCTTTTAATGTCTCAATAATTTTTCTTTACATCAATAATTTTCTTACATTAATAGAAACCAGATCTTTCTCAGAATCCCTCAGTTCTCCAATTCTAAGTAAATAAAAAAAATCACCCAAGAATCTTACTTTCACTTCTTTCTTCTGTGGAACACAAATGAAAGGATTGTATACACTACCAGTCAAAGTCAAGATTTTTTATATTTTTATATAATGTGTTTCTTATGTTCATCAAGGCTGCAGAAAAAAATGTAATATTGTGAAATATTACTTCGATGTAAAATAAACATTTTCTATTTTAATATACATTGAAATCTACTTTATTCATGTGATGCACAGCTGTATTTTCAGCATCATTACTCCAGTCTTTAGTGTCAGATGATCCTTCAGAAATCATTCTCAAATGCTGATTTGTCATCAGTGCTGGAAACTGTTGTGCTGCCTGCTTAATATATATATATATATATATTAGCATTTTTTTAAGGATTCTTGAATAAATAAAAGCATTTATTTTAAATAGAAATCTTTCTTAACAATATACACTACCATAAAAAAGTTTGGGGTCATTAAAGTTTTATTCTTTTTTTATTTTTCAGACAACTTTTATTCAGATGTGTTAAATGTATATTGTTAGAAAAGATTTATATTTTTAATAAATTCTGTGTGTGTATATATATATATATATATATATATATATTTGAAAATTGCTTTTACTTTTTCAGGATTCTTCGATGACTAAAAAGTTATTTTTATATATATGTATATTCTGAAAAAAGTTTTGCAGTTTTAAAAAAAATAGTTGCCTTTGTCAGCATTGATTTCTAATATTAAAATTATTTCTAAAGGGTAATGTGACACTTTAGACTGAAGTAATGACAGATTTGCATCACAGAAATAAATTGTTAAATATTTTAAAGTATATTAAAATAGAAACCCATTATTTTAAATGGTAAAAAAATCACAATATTACCTATTTCCTGTATTTGTCACCAAATAAATGCAGCCTTGATGAACATAAGAAACATCTTACTAAATATATTACAAATCTTACTGTTTCCAAACTTTTGACTGATAGCATTAACACGAACCAAATTTTAAATTCTGTTAAAAGCATTTCTGTATTAAATTTTTTCAAAGCCGTTTTGTCTAAGCTATGTCATTTATGTTAAATTTACAGGGTTTTTTTCTGCTATTATTATTATTATTATGCACACTTTCTTTGGGCTTGTTTGTTTTCAGCGTGTCAGCTGTATATCAGAGTGTATCAAGACACACAGACAGTTTACACTTCAGGAGTGCAGTAAGTCACCCGATTTTATATGAATATAATATAAAAGGGCTTCCATATGTGTATCATGTTTCTCCATGCGTTTATGATATGTGTGTATTTAGTGCTTGTGTATAACTCTCAGTCAGGTTGTCATCGGTCAGACAGACAGAGTGTGTTTTTCTCTGGAACCCTCACAGATGCTCAAAGGTGATTTCATGGTGAGATGTCTCTCTGTCTTTTACACACACACACACACACACACACACACAGAGACTGCACTGATCTTACAAAAACTGCACACTGTGTTATCTTCATTTCTTCTACAGATTGTGTGTTATCATAAAACCGATTCCACGAGGATCCACGAGACAGTGTTTGCTGTGCAGTTTCACACCGGCTCTCTGTGTAGAGAACAACTTAACTTGCAGAAGGAAGACCTTGATCATGCAAACAAAGGTACACAAAGTGTATTTAGCCGAATCATTGCACCCAAAGTGTCCCAATGGATCAGAATCTGAAGGTATTTCCATTTGCAAAATAACAAACCAAACCATGTTTATTAGGTATCTAGTACAAACTCTTTTACAGATAGATACATTGTTCAAAATCTTGGCTTCGAGCGTAAATCTGATTCATAGTTAATGATGTGATAAACTACGCCTGTGATTTACTCTGCTTGGACATTGGTGTGAATATGAGAAACTAACTTGATTTTCTTGGACCAGGGTATTTAAAGTTTAAAAAACATTCATATCTGCATTTGGAGGGGGAAGAAAAAAAACTTTAACTTAAAGCAAATTAAAAACATAATAGTGTTTACAGAGCAGGGGCCTATTTCACAAAGGAGGTTAAGTGAAAACTCTGAGTTTCTTAACCCTGAGATAAGGGAAACTCTGGGTTT
>JAUCNO010001210.1:1016977-1040277 GCA_032353835.1 Enteromius viviparus
AGCTGCTTTGCAATGATATGTATCATGAAAAGCGCTATACAAATAAATTTGAATTGAATTGAATTGAATTGAATTAATTTTTGTAGCATGTCAGACACCCAGCAATTGCAATAATTCCACTTAAACTAAAGCGATTTCAGTTATATGTCAGGCTATAATATATATGTCATGTTATATTATACATATTGTTTGTATTTCGCTTTAAAACTGCCAGATTTTGAAAGCTGAGAATATCTCTGGGTGCCCCCCGTCTAGGCCAACTTTATTCTCATAATATATTGACTTCTATTCTCGTTACATTCAACTTTATTCTTGTCACATTTTGACTTTTATTCTCGTTATAATACGACTTTAATCTCGTAGTTTTAGATTTTTTTTTTTTTTTTGGTGGCACAAAAATGCCATTATAATTGACAAAGAGAATATTCATAAAACATTTTTGGGAAATTTGCTGTCCATCCAACTGGCCTTTTACCGATAAAATGGTTTGCGTGATAACGTTGTTGCATACATTTTGGTGTACTGCAAATATAAAAATAGCCCTTGAGCCCTTATTCCATACATAATTTCACTTATTGTACAGATTCTTTTTCATATTGCACTGTTTATTGTAACATGAGAATACAGTCGTGGGGCTGTATGTTGTGCTCTTTTTTGATGTGCACCTCATCGATTTGAGAAAAAATAAAATGAAAATAATATGTATATATGTGACCCGCTCTGGTGAAATAAGTCGGAAGTCGCAACATTCTATTTTAAGATACGGGCTGATAATGTGTAAAAACAATGCAAAAAAAAAAATTTTTACTTTATTTTTTAGAAATTAACTAAAAAAATAATAATTTGAAAGCTTACAATCTAAAACTTTTGAAATACATGCATCAATATTGCATTTATGTTACGTGAAGTAGTCTAATACAGCCTGAAGTCGCCCACCACAAACAAGTCCCCCTCAGGGAAGATCAGACTGAGACAAGTTTTTTATGTTTTTTTTTTTTTTTGTATTGTAAACAGTTGTTATTTGTTGAACATCAATTAAGTAGTTTATCTTAATTTGGTTTGGACATGGTGGATAAAAAATGCTTGCTTCTGTTTCTTCAGCTGTGTTTTTGGATCTTGAGATTCATTACTCTTATAGAAGATGCATTTTTAATCAATCAAGGGGAAAATGCAAGTTAATTTGTACGTTACCCGTGCACAACAAAAAAGAGCACAACATACAGCCCCAAGACTGTATTCTCATGTTACAATAAAGAGCTAGCCACATTTGCATGGGAATGATTAAATGTATGTGGAATGTAGCGGACTTCGTCTCTCACCACAAAGAATCACACGACACCACTGGCTTCGGTGGACCACGTCTGCAGTTTATTAAAGACAGGACAGGGATTAACACCACAAAAACACTCTCAGTTCTTTGGTCTGTCTCACTCAAGTCCAAAGCTGTTCTGATCTGACTGCATTTAACAATAATTTCTTTCTACATAGTGTCTTGTGTCATTTGGTTTCTTTCAACACACATCTGACATCACATACACAAACCTTATACAAAATTCAATTTGGTAAAATACTGTGAATATTATAAATATACTATATTATATAGAGATATTGATATATATATATTTATATATATATTTATATATGGTATACACAGAATTTCATACTTTGAAAATACAGAAAACTGGTTCAATCTAACATCACGATGAAATATGATCGTATAGTGGTAATTATTTCGTTGGAATTACATACCTGCAGTTTATTAAAGACAGGACAGGGATTAACACCACAAAAACACTCTCAGTTCTTTGGTCTGTGAGAGTTGCAAGAAGAGGAAGAAAAAAAAGTGAACCGCTGTCCCCATTAACACTATTACTGCGACTGATTAACAACTCAAAAGATAATACATTGCTACAAATACACAAGTTCAAAATTTAACTGCATAACGTTTTAAAGAACATAATCCATCTTTTTTTTATTTCATTTAAGAAACAAAGTTATTAGAAATACCTCGCCATCAAAAATGGCGCGGGCCACAACGTGAACCAAGTCATTAACAGATTATTAACACAAAACTCACAATATACTGAAAAATAATACTAAACGAACCCACTATATGACTCAATCCAGCATTAAAACATGTCATCCACTGATATCAACTTATATTTTTAACTTCATCATCATATTTTAACACCATTTCACGGAGCACATTTGCAATGTACCTGTCTCACTCAAGTCCAAAGCTGTTCTGACGAGAGCGGGACGCGATTGGCCAATTCAAGAAGAGGAAGTGAAATCAACATGACATGAAACTCAATATATTATTTTAAAACTAAAATACACATCTTACATATACTCCCATAAGGTTGTAATTAACATTATTTATAGAAATAAACGAAAATAAAAGAATAAAATAATTATAACTTATTTGTGGAAAACAAAATAAAAGTTTGCTGGAATAGTCAAAAATCAAAACACTACACTCTCCCCTCCTTAATTTCAGCGAACTTTTAGACCGTAGGTGAGGCATTTTCCTTAACAGGGGGGTCCCATGACTCAAGTCATTCAAATGAATAGCAAAGAGACTTTGCTTGGTAGAAATATGCCCTTATACATATTACCATACACCACCCATATTGAGTACTTCTCAAATCCTATTAAAGCTCGCTCAGGTCTAAACTTCAGTCACCTATTAAAATTCAACTTTAAACATAAGTTTAAACCTCCATAAAATTCGATAGAATTTTGAGCAACTCTGCCCGAGGATCCTTTTGTCCTGATTCAGTCAATATTATGCTCATACACTCAAGCAGGCGTCTCACAGGCCTCACCAGCCTTCCTGCCCTGGTTCTCACTGTTCCTTCATTCAGTATCAAGGCAGTGTCTGCTGTAATTTCTGCTTGGGGGGACTTTTCCTGTGACTGTACATAACTTGAGCCTCGATGCTTAGAACCTCTGATTGACCTGCTCATTGAACTGGTACCATTTAACACAACAACCGACTCAACTCGAACACTCTGGTTGCTCACAGATTCTCGGGTCCTTTCCTCATTACTGGTGCACAATGGATCTGGTTCTATTTCATGTACACTATTATCATCAGACTGCTCACTGTCAGAGTTCACTCCTCTTGCTTCATATTCATCCCCAGAACTCTCAGTGTCCTCACACTCATTTCTGGTAGAAAGACTCGTCTCTCTAGGTGGACTCACACAGTCTGATTTTTCCAACTCTGTGACATGTTCTTTGGTCCTCTCTTTTACAGTACCTTCCACAGCACTCGGAGATGCTTTGGGGCCTTCACCTTGTAAAATCCATACAGCAGTTCTACTGTTTCTTGATTCTCTATCCAAGCTGAACAAAGATCTTTTTCTTCGGTCTTTTGTTTCATACATTTCCTCTCCTGACACTTCTGATGGGACCGTAGATTCAATGTCTGGCTCTTCCAAAGGAAGGAAATTGACTGGTAGGAGGAAATTACGATGGACCACTTTGCTGTTCTTTGTTGTGGGATTCTCAACTCTGTAGATGGGCAACGATGAATCTTTCCAAGTAACTACATGAACTACCGAGTTCCACATATCCGCCAACTTTCCTTTTCCTCTTTCCTTTTTATTTGCCAAGAGGACATGATCTCCAACTTCCAGAGGAGCACCTTTAGATCTTTTGTTATACCCTTCCGTCTGCTTTTTCTGTGCATCCCTAGTGTTACCCTTGGCAATTTGCACGGCTTCTCTGAGATCGTTCTGAAGAGATTTCACATACTCATCATAAGTCTGAACATCCTCATTTCTGAGGGCACTTCCAAACATGATGTCTACAGGTAACCTTGGAATTCTTCCAAACATTAAGTAGAATGGTGCAAACCCTGTTGTTTCATGGGTAGTACAATTATAGGAAAACGTGAGCGTCTGAATCATTTGTGGCCATCTCTACTTTGCTCGAGGAGGCAATGAGCGGATCATGTTGCCAAGAGTGCGATTAAATCTTTCAGTCTGCCCATTCCCCATGGGATGGTATGGTGTGGTATGGGACTTATTAACACCAGACACCAGCAACAACTCAGCTATCAATTTGCTCTCGAAATTTGCACCTTTGTCAGAGTGTATTCTCTGTGGAAAGCCATACACACAGAAAAAGTTGTTCCACAATTTCTGAGCCACGACTCTGGCTGTTTGGTTTGGACAAGGGAACGCGTGGGCTAGTTTCGTGAAATGGTCTGTTAGGACTAGGACATCAACACTCTCTCCATATTTCCCTTCTGCCGACCAGAAATCTATACATACAAGCTCAAGAGGTGCACTTGTTCTGATAGATTCCAGTGGAGCTCTAGCCTCAGGTTCCTGGGTCTTTCCGACCACACATCTTTTACACTGTGACACATAGTTTTTGACGTCCGTGTCTATACCAGACCAAAAAAACCTCTGACGGACAAGGTGAAGGGTTCTGCTTTGTCCTTGATGGCCCGCATCGTCATGAGTCCCTCTGAGTGCAACAGTTCTTAACGTGTGTGGAAGTACTAGCTGGTACCTGACTTTACCAACACGATCTTTGGACCTGCGATAGAGCACTCCGTCCTTTATTTCAAGTTTCTCCCAATGCTTTAGTAGTCGCATTACTGGTGCAGTTTCATTGTCCCTCTCTCTACGTGATGGTCTCCTTCTCCTGTCAACAAAAAACACAACACGGGACACAGTGGGATCTGCTTTCTGCTTCATGCGTATCTCCTCCACAGAGAAAACTGGAAGAGTACTGACACCCCCAAGGACAAAATGACTGTTCTGGGCCAGAAAAACACTATGAGCTGGACTGCTGGCCTCCCAGGAAAGACAGTTCTCAAAGACAGCTTTCACCCCTTCACTACTGATCATCTTCAGTTCTCTGGCTTGGGAATCTATGCTGCTTTCATTCATTTGCTGGTGCACATTCACTGACAACCGAAAAGTTTCTTGGATTTTCTCAGAAGTCACATGTTCAGCTTTAGTCTCTAGAGCACCACAGACCCCTAATGTCCTGGCAAATGGACGGCGACTCAACAGGTCAGCAGGAACATTCTGAGTACCAGGTATGTATCTCAAGTCGAAATCGAATGGGGCAAGCTTAGATACCCACCGTTGCTCGCAGGCGTCTAATTTGGGCTTTGACAGTATATAAGTCAGAGGATTGTTATCGGTTAGCACTGTGAACTTCGTCCCCTTCAACCAATGGGCAAACTTATCACAAACTGCCCACTTTAGTGCATAGAATTCTAATCTATGAGCAGGGTAATGAGACTGGGCTTTTGACAGGGTTTTGCTCGCAAAAGCAACTGGTCTAGGTTTTGTCTCACCTTCTGGAATCTGACTCAAGACTGCACCAAATCCATCAAATGATGCATCCGTCGACAGCAGGAAAGGCCTTTTAAAGTCTGGATGGGCAAGAACAACAGCATGAGAAAGGGCATGTTTTATCTTTTCTACAGCTGTGTCACACTCCGCAGTCCAGGCTTCGGGTCTTAGATGCCTAGAATTGGAAACATAGCGGGTCTTCTGTCCATTTTTCCTTCTTACTTTCTGTCCAGCTGTCAGTTTAAACAATGGTTTTGCTAAAGCCGAGAGGCCTTCAATGAAATGTGAATAATAATTTGCCATCCCAAGAAAAGACTTAATTTTGGTTGGTGATGGAGTCTTTCCGTCTACTTCCATTAGGTCTGTAGATTTGATGTCACTAATTGCGGACACTTTAGTGGGATCAGTTGATATGCCATTCTCTGTTACAATATGTCCCAGAAATCTGACAGTTTTCCTTAAGAAGTAGCACTTCTTTTGAGCCAATTTTAGATTATGCTCTCTGAGTCGAGAAAACACCATTTTCAGGCGGTCAAGTGCTTCCTTCTCGGTTTTGCCAAAGACAAGTAGGTCATCTAAGTAGCAGAGAAGAGATAAGTAGTTCTGGTCTCCAAAAATCGATGTCATCATACGTGAGAATGTTGCTGGGCTGTTACATAAACCCTGAGCCATACGGTTATATTCATAGAGCCCTACTGGAGTTGTGCATGCCGTATATTTACGGTCATCCTCATGAATCGGAATGTTATAGAAGCCCGATGTTAGATCCATAGTGCTAAAATAACAATTTCCCCCTAACGACGCAAGGGCATCGGCTTGATGGGGTAAAGGATATGCATCCTTTTCTGTCTTTTGGTTAAGCCACCTAAAGTCTGTGCATATTCTTAGCTCTCCTGAAGGTTTCCAGACTAATACTAAGGGTGAGGCCCATTCACTGTTCGATTTGCGAATAATACCACGCTCCTCCATTTCATCCAGTGTTTGTCTTAGTTTCTGGTAATGGGTGGGCGGAACCCTTCTGTAAGGCAAACGGAAAGGCTTCTCGTCCTTGAGTCTTATCCGATGGACGGTATTCTTAACTTCGCCACAATCTAACTTGTCACGAGAGAAGGTGCTTTCATACTGTCCTATGAGGTCAGCCAGTTCTCTTTTCCAGTACTCACTTACTTCACAAGACTCGATGTCAATTTCTGTCAGCCCTAATTCTCTCAGCTTTACTTTATAGTCAGTCTGTAAGTTGCTTTTCTCATTAAGCTCACTAACTTGGACAATATTCTGCTGAGCCCCTTCATGCTGGTATTCTGTGTGTTCTTCCGTGAGATCCAGCTCCTCTAATGCAAGACATGGGTGCACATGCGCTATCTTAGTGTTGCGTCGCAAAACAATGGGGCGATCAATAATGTTGATCACTCTCATGGGAATCCATTTATCACCCCAGAGTGGGCAAACACTGCGAGCTACCATGACATTTCTTGGTGCAGAACGGGAAGTGGAAGGTTCAAGCATTACAGTACTGCCAACAGACAAAGGAACTTCTTCCTTTAACCTTCCCCAAACCAAATGTTCCTGTTGTGGCTCTAGTGTAACACATTGTCTCAATACAACTGTGCCCACTCTCTGTGGTATCTTTTCTCCATGCCAGCGGTCAATGTTAGAAAGCATATTCAGCAGAGGTTGCTGAATATTCGCCTGAACTGGTTGAGAAAGGCTTTCCCAGTACCATTTGTTTTTCTTCATCTGACGAGTCACATGCCTGATGACATTTGATCCAACTATCATGTCATCTTTCTGACCTGGAACAACTAGGAAATTGACTGTCATTTTGCATTCAAGCATATCCACACTTAACTCATATGTACACTTTGGTTTTGTTTCATTCCCTCCACAGCCGGTAAGTACTTTCATCGTGGGTTTACATGAATCTGTGTGGATTAAGTTCCATTCTTTAAGTGTGCGCTCCGCTGATTCACTCAATGTACAGGTAACGGATCCACTATCCACGAGGGCTAATAGTTTCACTTTTCCTTCTACCATTACCGGAGCATAGAACAGATCGTCTTCATCATTAATTCTCTGGTAGGTAGTTTTTGGGATATCACAGGGTGTTTTTTTTTCAATTTCAGTTACTTGACTTACACTGTCTTGACTCAAGCTGCCACTAGTAGTAAGGTGAACAAGAAGAGGGACTTCTGGGGGCTGTACTTGTGTAGCACCCACACTGCTCCCCTCACAGTGTGGGCTTTTTAGTTTAAATGGGGCTCAGATCCAGTGGCATTGGCTGTGACTTTCGGTTGTCTTTTGTCAGGGCATTCAAAACCTCTGTGCCCAGTCTTGAAACACCTAAAACACAGCCCTTCCTTAAAACAGTGAGTCTTTGTCGTATGATCTAGGGCTCTACATATCTTACAAGGGACTGCAGAGTCTACAGGCACTACCTTACCCTGTTCAGTTTTCTGTTCTTGCCCCTTTTGCTGAACAAGGAACTGCTCAAGTAGAGAGACTACACGCCCAAGGAGAGCCGAATCCAAACCGCTTGCTTGATCATTGGCAGTTGACCGCTGCTGTGTCATGCACCAGGCGTTAGGAGCAGCTTCATCAACCCTTCTCTCCCTGTCTACTCGTACGGACTGCTTGTCTCTGTGGTGGCTGTCAATTAATGCTTGGATTTCACTTGCATTCCAAGTCTCCAGTGGTTTACTTCGAAGCGCTGTGTACAGACCAGGCTCAGGGCAATGCCTTACAAACATCATTGTTACTTCGTGACTTGGGTCTTCAACTCTTTTCCCTTGTCTTTTTAAGCATTCATCAGCTAGGTCAACCGCCTTGTTCAGTCTAATCCAGTACTCTAAACCACTCTCTGACTGCTTTGGCAAGGTCTCATAGAAATCTCTCATAGGTGTTGTGGAGGAAATTGCATCTCCAAAGTGCTGCCTTAGAATTGAAAAGATGACATGTGGGTCTCTGACCACATCAATCAGAGGATTGTTGCGAATACATATTCTCACAACGTCTTTGGCATGGCCCATTAGCTTGTTGAGGATTTCTTGGCCCTGTTGAGGTGCACTGAATCCCTTTATGTCCAAGTAAGTCTGCATCAGCTCTTGCCATTCACCGATGGTACATCGATCTGTCTTATCACCTCTAAAGGTAGGCGGCTCTTTGACGTCTTGATGCCTAACAATAAGGTTAAAATTGGACAGATCAGGGCTCTGGGGTGAAGGTTGCCGGGCATCTACATGATCTCTTGGAGCACTTTGCCCTCCAGATCTCAGATTTGCAGCAATCTGGTTGCCTATCTCACTGCCCAGCTGCTTCATTAAATCTGCCATCGTTTGCCACTGATTAACTTGTTCACCCGCAGGGGAAGTGTAATGCCCTTCTCTCTGAGGCACCGTCGTGTCTCTACTCATGCCTTGCGCAGTTGTGCTACTGGTCGTTGGACAAACTGGAGAAGCTACCATGTTTTGTTCTAACATACTAGTTAATTGGGCCCCCCTACCAATTCCAGTAGAAAGTCTCTGTGAGCCTAAAACACCACTCCTAATACAAAAAGGTGTCACATTTACAGAATCTGTGTCTGACATATGTTCTTGTGTTTTGTTGTGTGTAAGGCTGTAACTGTCCATGTTTAAGTCACACTGCGTATCTACCCCGAAGTTCTGTTGACTAGTGATGTCGATGAAGATGACTTTTCCCGGAGATCGGCAACGGCTGATACCTTGAGATCCGGGTCACGGCACCAATTTTGTAGCGGACTTCGACTTTCACCACAAAGAATCACACGACACCACTGGCTTCGGTGGACCGTCTGCAGTTTATTAAAGACAGGACAGGGATTAACACCACAAAAACACTCTCAGTTCTTTGGTCTGTCTCACTCAAGTCCAAAGCTGTTCTGATCTGACTGCATTTAACAATAATTTCTTTCTACATAGTGTCTTGTGTCATTTGGTTTCTTTCAACACACATCTGACATCACATACACAAACCTTATACAAAATTCAATTTGGTAAAATACTGTGAATATTATAAATATACTATATTATATAGAGATATTGATATATATATATTTATATATATATTTATATATGGTATACACAGAATTTCATACTTTGAAAATACAGAAAACTGGTTCAATCTAACATCACGATGAAATATGATCGTATAGTGGTAATTATTTCGTTGGAATTACATACCTGCAGTTTATTAAAGACAGGACAGGGATTAACACCACAAAAACACTCTCAGTTCTTTGGTCTGTGAGAGTTGCAAGAAGAGGAAGAAAAAAAAGTGAACCGCTGTCCCCATTAACACTATTACTGCGACTGATTAACAACTCAAAAGATAATACATTGCTACAAATACACAAGTTCAAAATTTAACTGCATAACGTTTTAAAGAACATAATCCATCTTTTTTTTATTTCATTTAAGAAACAAAGTTATTAGAAATACCTCGCCATCAAAAATGGCGCGGGCCACAACGTGAACCAAGTCATTAACAGATTATTAACACAAAACTCACAATATACTGAAAAATAATACTAAACGAACCCACTATATGACTCAATCCAGCATTAAAACATGTCATCCACTGATATCAACTTATATTTTTAACTTCATCATCATATTTTAACACCATTTCACGGAGCACATTTGCAATGTACCTGTCTCACTCAAGTCCAAAGCTGTTCTGACGAGAGCGGGACGCGATTGGCCAATTCAAGAAGAGGAAGTGACATCAACATGACATGAAACTCAATATATTATTTTAAAACTAAAATACACATCTTACATATACTCCCATAAGGTTATAATTAACATTATTTATAGAAATAAACGAAAATAAAAGAATAGAATAATTATAACTTATTTGTGGGAAACAAAATAAAGGTTTGCTGGAATAGTCAAAAATCAAAACACTACATGTGTGCAAATATATATATATATATATATATACATATATATAATATATGTGTGTGTGAGTGTGTGTTTTTGTTTGTTATTCGTGTATAAATCGTCGTAGGCACTTTCTTGCAAGTTGTACTGTACATGGAGAATTGCTTTAATCTGATTTCTGAATCTGCTAATAAGAAAGATGTGGGTATTTGCTCTGTACTTAAACTTTTTGTGTAAAAAATGTTTTATGTACATTACATAAATTTCAATAACTTTTGAGCATTACATGTTTTCAGTGCTTTTTTGTTTGTTCCAGGATATTTCCATACAATTTAAAGTCTTGAGAGTAACATTTACAATAAAAATGTGTATTCATGCAGAGTAGCTTTTAAATAATATTATTTTATAATACTGCTAATAGTAATTATTACTTTATGATGTATATTAATAAAATACATATTCATATACATTTCATTGTTTAACTCATTTAATGAATAACAAAATAATATAAATGTAGAGGCTAATGAATCTGTATTTTTGAAATGATTGTTTTGTGTCATCATATTATATAATGAGAAACATCATGTATGCTCTCCTCTACCCCTGTCCTTGCAGAAAGCCAGTCATGTGATCGCAGAGATCCAAGAAATCCAAAGAAAGTCCTGCTGAAGTACAGCCCCTCTCCCATTCAGTCCAACCCTGTCTCTCTTCTCTTGTGTCTCTGATGTTGTCATGATGTTGTGGCTTCGTTTGCAGCTTTTGCTATGATTGGGCATTTGCAAAGGTGCACTCAGTAATATATGTATTTGTTCAGTATAGAGGTCAACTACAGACAACGCCGCAAAATTATTTACTGCAGAGTAAATAATTACAGGGGGCTACCAAGATAAAGTGAGAGGCATTCAACTGGTCATGGGATCACAACTTAAAATGGAAAGAACGTGACATGTGGCCAGGTATGGTTTCCCATACTAGAATTTGTGCTGCATTTAACCCATCCAAGTGCGCGCACACACACCCGGAGCAGTGGGCAGCCCGGGGAGCAGTCGGGGGAACGGTGCCTGGCTCAAGGGTCTCACCTCAGTCGAGGTATTGAAGGTGGAGAGAGCGCTGGTTATTCACTAACCCCGCCCACAATGCGGAAGAAATCGGCTGTCGCCTTACTAAACAATGCATTCTGGTAAGATCATTTGTCTGACTTTGATCGGCGCTGCAGCCGCCTTTCGATTACCTGTGCTATTAAAGTGAGAGCAAAACGAGAGCAGTCGCACAGGTCAGGCGCTGCAGTTGCTCAAAACCGGCTGCGAAAGCCTTGATGACGACACACTTTATTCTCATTGGTCAGATTATGTGATTTACAAGCACGACGTGTGCTGCGTGTTTTTTTCTTTAAAAAGTTCCTGTATGTTATCAATCTTTATATGGAATATCTGATATTCAAACAAAACATTAATGATGAAAATGAAGATTAGGCGATTTTGTATTGTACAAGAGTAAAAAACTGGTCGACCAGACGCTGTTTTTTTAATGGATGTTGTGAGAGGCTTCACTACACTGAATAAACTACTTAGATTTGAAAAATGTCCTATAGCTAACTACATAACAAAGATACGAATAATAAACGTAAACGTCATATTGCATTACATAAAAGTCACTACAGAGACCTATAAGTGTCCGACTTGACGGCCGTCTCTTTACGGCCCGTTCACACGGCCCTCAGGCAGTTTCACGGCCCAGGCAGTTTTAAGCCCCTGTTGTTCCTGTTGCGTCCACTAGGCTATACATATACATATACAATAATCGCTAAAGTAACCCCTACCCCACACCTAAGCCTACCAAACCTAGGGGAGTCATAATCTAGCAGGTGTTCAAAATTCGGCGTCGGTTTTGAGCGTCGGTTTAATCATTTCACCATACATCCGTCTCCCCCTATTGGACGCATCAGGAACAACAGGGGCTTAAAACTGCCTGGGCCGTGAAACTGCCTGAGGACCGTAGATCTGCCTTGCTCCAAGTCTGCAGCCTCCCCAAATAGACGAGGTTGCTCGTGCGTTAATTTCTCCTCCCGAAAGTCGCTCTTCATGTGCATAAAGTTGAGAGATTCTGAACTCTTGTCGCCGGATATCGCCAGCTCTCCATTATAATGAATGGGATCGCGTGGCTTTGTCATTGCGTGTTGCTGCTAGTGTGAACGGGGCATTACTCCTCCTCCCCCGACTGCAAGGGGCTGCTCTTGTCAGCCGGCGGCAGTCTAGTGTAGTGCATTTCGAACACACCTATTAAGTGTTTTAAGTGTGTTAAGATACACACCTATCAGTGTTTGACATCAAAGTACCGCGAGAGCTATTCAAACACAACGAGCGTCGGCTGTCTATAGGTGTGTTGGAGATGCACTACTCTAGCCTGCCGCCGGCTGACAAGAGCAGCCCCGAGACGACCACTTAGGTCTTCATAGTGACTTTTATGCAATGCAATATGACGTTTACGTTTATTATTCGTATCTTTGTTTTGTAGTTAGCTATAGGACATTTTTTAAATATAAGCAGTTTATTCAGTGTAGTGAAGCCTCTCACAACAACCATTAAAAAATGGCCTCTGGTTGACGATTTTTTTTCAAACTTTAATTCTTATACAATACGAATATATATTTACCATATTACCTAATCTTCATTTTCATCATTAATGTTTTGTTTGAATATCATATATTCGATATTAAGATTGAATACATACAGGAACTTTATTTCGAAAAAACATGCCGCACAAGTCATGCTTGTCTATAATCTGACCAATGAGAATATCAAATGTCATCAAATGTTCTGAAGTCACACAGCAATCAGTCTGCGATCCATTGCGTCACCGAGCACCCAATAAATCCTGCTCATGAAAATGGTGAAAAACTGTTTAACAGTATAACTCCACAGTTCTCAGTCTTTGTAACATGCTTCCTCAATGCATTTCTAACATTTTTACAAACAGTTCTCAAAATTGACTTTACCCGCTCTTTAAAATAAGATAAAATAAAACATGCGCACAAAGAATATTCTCATAGTTTCGTAAAAGGACCACTAATGTTACATAGATTAATGTCTATCTGAATTAATCAAAAATATGTTATTTTGTGTTCTGGAGATGAACCAAAGTCCTTCAGGTTTGTAACAGAATTTTCTTGTAAGCTTAAGTAAAACCAGTGTTTATTTTGTTGCTACTATAGTTGTACTTCAAATGGTGTTCTAAAACCAACTATGGTGACTGTAGTGAAGTTTTTTAGTTACTACAAAACCACAGTTTAACCATGGTTACTCTAGTAAAAACATGGTTTATTTTTTTGTAAGGGATCACAGTTGGACAATCTCAAAGACACTGATTCAGCATAATGTGGTAGACTGCAGGTGGCATGAGCTCACCTTATTCTCTGGAGAGAGAGGGTAGTATAATGGTTTGCTTATTCAGAGGTTGGGTCGGATAAAAAGATAGTGTCTCACTTGTTCAGATATGATTACTGATTAAACAAACTGCCCCTTTATACGGGCTCAGGGCAAGGGGGCGGAGGTGGAAATTAAACAAGAAAGAACGAGACACAAAGAAACACAGAAAGAGAGCGAGTTTTCATTTCTCCAGCGCAGCGCCGCCTACTGGCCCACCCTCCCCAATATAACAAGCTCTGTGAGTGTTTCTTACTTTTCTGTTGCTTTAACCTCCTCACTATGGGTTTGAGTCTGATTGAGAGGAATGCCAGTCATGCAGCTCTCCAGACACACACACACACAATTCATCTCAACACCCAGCAGGTCTCCACATGTTTGCATAAACACACACACTGAAAAAAAAATCACAGTCGGGAGAGTTTGATTAAGCGCTGTGAGTGTATTACACATATATAAAACAAAGAGCTGTGTGTGTGCACGTCTGTAGAGCTGTGTATCAGGCATTCCTCTTCGTCACGACTGGGAGCTCTGTGTTTTTTGGTGAATGTTTAGTTTTGCACGTTTTGCTTGCCGTCGAGTTCCAGCATCACGCCGGGAGTCTGAGCTTTGGCTATAAAGGCACATTGTGAGGAGCGTCTGTGTCATAAGCGTGGCCCTGGGGTGGTTAGATACAGACTCTAACCCTGAGCTTAATTATTTGTGGGTTGGGGGGGCAAGAGGTCGCTGAAAATTTGTATTTGAATGCAATGTGATAGACAGGGGTACGTGCAGGACGTGGCTGGGTGTGTGTTTTGCATTTTGCTACATTGATGAGAAATGTTTTTTGGGGGGGTTCTGTTCTTTTTTTTGCATAAAAAAGTTTTTTTTAATGCAATTACATTTTTTATACAAAATGCAATTCAAATATAGAATTAAATAATATCACCTTTTCTATAATTAATATAATTAATTTTGCTTTAATAAACAATAAATGAAGAAAAAAGGCTCTTTAAAAATAACATTCTCCCAAATTGCCCCTATTGCTTTATTATTAAATATAAATGATATATTTATGTATATATCTAAAAGTCTATATTGTTAAGATAATTTTTTAAATATAAATAAAAAAAAAATTTATATAGTGTGTGCATGCGTGTGTGTATGTGTGTGTATGTGTATTTCTACGATATCAGAAATTATATCACATATTGAACATTGGCTTTTATGATTGTGTGTCATGTTCAGGTTAAAATTATGAGATAATTTGACTTTTTATGACGGGACTTAAGAGATTAGCTCATGTTGTGAAATGTCAAGTGGTGTAACCTTATAAAACTTTATGCAAAAAATTAGTATTTATGAATTTATGAATCATTAAAGGTATTTGTAAACATTGCAAAATGTATTTCAAAACCTTTTTAACAACTAATGATTAAGATTTGTACATTCATACGTATTTAAGGTAAAAGAGAACTTGATTGTTACACCGCATGACGTATTTAGAGGACCTATATTGTCCCTTTGCTCATAAATAAAAGTATTCAAAATTCATAAGAAACATCCATGAATACCGAAGGGTGCATTTTTTGCATGCTTTTTTCCTTTCTTTCTCACTAAACCCACACTTGACCTTCATCGCAATCCTATATATATGTGCACAAACAAGTGAAAAGCCAAGACCTTGTTGTATACCTCCTTCCTGTGTGTTTGTGAGTGTGTGAGTGAAACAGATCTGGTGGGGTGGGGGGCCGAAGGGATGACCTCATCAGGAAAGGAAACTTTCCCACAGTCTGTACACAAAGCCTGCTGTCAAAAGGTGAACTGAAAGAGAAAGAGAAGAAATTTAACACACTGGATAAAAAAAGGCCTAATCTCAATATACAACCTCTCTAAAAAAAAAAAGACGTCTCAGCTCAAATATTTAGCAGCGAATAAATGGTGGTTCTCACTCGCATCAAATTTGTTCCAGAAAAGATTCTTGAGACGATGCAGAGGTGCCATTTTGTCTTGTATTATTGCCAAGGTCTTAACAGCCATCACGAGAGGGATCATCGGTTTATCGCGCAAACAAATATTTTCTTAATGACTGTCAACGTATAATACATGACACATGTCTTTCTTAAACACTCTTGACATGTTTAATTCCTCGCTGGGACACGTGAATGCGCTTGGGCTTACAGTCGTAGGCGTTGCTGATTAGCTGAGGCATGCGATGGGTGATAATTACAGATGGAGGCCAAGCGCAGGAGTTATGCCTCTGCAGCAGAACACTGGACCGCTGATGTTTTGCTATTAAACCGGCAAGTGTTTTTGTCTGGCTCGCAGATTGCGGTGCTTTCTAAATGAACCAAATGAGCGTCTTTCCTGGAAATGGGTTTTATGCTTTCGCACTACACAACCTCCTCATGCAATATGACAGAGCCACATTCTTGGACGTCTTCACAGACAGGCCGCAGATTGCAGAAAAACCATGGAAGTGTGTAAATGTTACAATATGAATTATGACAATGCTTGATGGCATGCTGGATGAGGGATTCTGATGTCTGGAATGATCACATGCACCGGCGCTTGGACAGTGATGAAGATGTCAGAAGAGAGAGCGTGACTTAAACGCCTCAGGATTTTGGACCGAAACTTTTAGCTTTTGTGTGAATCATCTGTCATTCCTAATGAATTTCTTCGCTAGCGCAGACAGGTTTATTCAGCTATGTTTACATGCACCCATATAATTCATTAGTGCTCAGAGCGATGTCTCAGTCGATTGAGACCCTTCATATAAACACCTCAATCGATCTGACTGAGCTGGAAATAATTTCACCTCCAATGCGCTGACATTTTGTCCAGAATCCATAAATGCACACGTAAACACACATGCACGTCGAATTGCACAGTTTAGGTTTCATATAAACAACTTTCAGACATAAAAGTAGTCTCGAAATATACATACTGACATTTTTTTTTAATTTGGCAGATGCTCTTAAGCATTTCAAGTCATGGTTTCTGTGCAATCAGACCTATTAACTTGGTGGCCATGCATGCTGTACCACATGCATTTATCTTCAATATATGCATGTATCTTTAATCCATATAAATATATACAGTACACACACACATAGTATAAATATATTTTGCTATTTTGGATTTGATCAATCGCAGTTTATCAATTCGAAAGCCTTAAATCAATAATAAAATAAAATGCATCCATGGTTTAGTTTGTCAACTAATTTCGTGCGAATAGTTTGGTTTAAGGAGGTCTCCAAATGAATACCATTAACATTCCTATTCATCTCAATGGCAGTTGCTTGGCTGACACAAGACCCCCTGAAGGTGTGCAAACCCCTAAAATAGACACAAGTAAAACTACAATGCACTAAAGGCTATGTTATAATGAAAATACTACATTTAAGCTAATTGAACTGTTACACGCAGTCTGATCATATTACAGAAATCGGACTTCATTTAGGCATGTCCTAAGTCTTTTCTTAACTACAGATAGGAAAAGGGGTATTACAGAAACCTCCTAACATGACAAAAAATCCTAAAAGCCTAACATTAGAGAAAGCTGTCCTAACTTCAAAATGATCTGAACGCTTACTATTGCACCAACAATTTTTCTTCACAGAGTGGATTGCTGAAATTGATAATGCAAGATATGATTTGTAAGATAGGATAAGAATCCCAAATCAAGTTAAAGGGTTACTTGTTAATCACTTACCCCCAGGTCGTTCCAACCCCGTAAAAGCTTTGTTCTTAAACACAATTTAAGATGTTTTCAAATGAAAACCATTAGGCTTGTGACTGTGCCATTGACTGCCAAGTAAATTATGAAAGACATCGTCAGAATAGTCCAACTACTTTTTGTACAGAAAAGGGAAAGAAAACAAAAATAACAACGTTATTCAACTACGGCACCGTAGCAACATTTCTGGGTGCACTGCTGCACAGTCTTTTAAGTTTTCGTGTATTATACTTTAATTGGAAAGAAAACAGCGCATCTGTGTGTCATGGCTGACAAAGAACAGAATATGCTATTTGCGTGCATCAATACTCTCCAAAATGGCGAACTTCTTAAATAAATTCTTTATTTTTGTTTTCTTTCTGTACAAAAAGTATTATCGTAGCTTTAGAATATCAAGTGATTTTTCAAAAATGCTTTAGAAAACTGTGAGACAGGGCCGAGTACCAAAACAAACTTCTAACCAATCAGCTTTAAGGGGCGTGTCTATAAATGACATGGCGTAGCCGAGCAACAGAAAGATGAAAAACAAAAGAGGAAAACGTCCACGGAACGATAAGGATAGAGGTAGGACCCGTGTAAATATTCAGCCTGTCCTCCAACAAAAAACGACTCTATTGGTTGTTCGTGCAAGTACCGTATTACGACCTATAATTACGTTTTAAAGGTAAGTGCGTAAAAATAATGGCAGTGTTGTATTGCATCTGTCGTCATGAAATTACGTATTACTGTCATTGCGTGTTTTGTTTAAATGCAGTACGTGGACTTTCCGCACTGATCTCACTGTAATTAAAACGTATTTTAGTAGGTGTCATTTGTACGAATAAATTTGTACCCCTAAACCTACCCGTTACAAAAAGGCAGCAAAATCATATTTCATAGGGATTTACTTTACCTACCTTTAATGAATAGCCCTTTAACTTGATTTGGGATTCTTATCCAATCTTACAAAATCATATTTTATCTCTATTTAGGAAATCTGTAGTTGCATAATTAATTTAAGAAATCCACTGGTACTACGTGAAAAAAAATTGTTGGATGGTGCAATAGTACAACATGGTGCAACATGGCATTATGCACAGGGTCCCCAAAAGCAAAATATGAACCATTCATTACCCATAATAGGGGCACTTTAAAAATACTTCAGGAAGTTAAAAGCATGTGTGCACTTAGATGAGCATGAGTGCATATGTGTTAGTGGACATTTGGCCTTCTCATTGACCTGGGCCTTTTGGTGTTAAGATAGCCAATGGCTCCTGCTTTGAAGTGCATACACACCCCCAAATTTCAGAACATTCCCTCCGCAACGTCTTTTCTCTCTTGTGACAATGAGCTCAGCAATTTCTCTTCTCCTTGCTCTGTAACAGGATCGTCGCTTGCTCGCTCTCACGTTCCCTTTCAGCTGTAGCGTACGTGCTGTAAAGCACATGTTCGGTGCACTTTTGTGATCTGCTCCCTCTGTGTATTGTCTGTGATTTGAAATACACTCATGCACATTCACACAGAGACGTAATGAACCTGTCCGTGGGGGTGGGCAGGGTGATCACACTCACTTCTCAGCCAAAAAGAGGCCAACAGATTCGTTTTCGTGACATCAGCATTTCTACAATGCCGTTAATGAGGGAGTCCCTGTGTGAGTGAATTATTGTGGACTGTGTGTTCCTACTTGTATTTTTTGCACTCTCATGTTTCTTTTTGAATGCCGTTCATCGTATGAGGTATGAGTAATTTGATTTTGGTATTTTGGGTCTGTGAGGAAGAATTCTGATAGTGTCAAAGTATTTGAGTTGTGTCAATCTTAGCTTAATAGTTTAGTGTTTGTTCCAAAGCTGCCTTGCTTTGCATGCATAGGCAGCTGCCTTCTAAGGCAACCGAATTTATCAAAACAAAAGTGACGGTTTTGAAACCTTGTTCGTAGGTACCTGCGTGTTACACAAACAGCGAGTTCTCATCATGTAAATGCTCAGGAGACTTGACACAATTTGGCATTAGTTAATGTAATGACAAGATATTCACTTAATTAATTTAACTAACTTGAAATGAATTAATTATAAGAATATTTGTTTGCTCTATCCAACCTTTTGGTTTGCTTGTGAAACATTATAACACATTTTCTTTTTTCTTAAAAAAAATATTATTTTTAGGGCCGGGACTTTAACGCGTTAATTTAGATTTATTAATCACACAAAAATAACGCGTACATTTTTTTTGAGCATTTTAATTGCACCACGGAACATTTCTAACTGGATGAGTTTCCGCGCGGACCGATTATACAGGAGCACCAACTAGCGTTTTAAAGCATGGGCTCTCACGCATTCATCGTGAGACACACGCGTTTCATCCAGTTCAGACGCTCTTACGCCACACCTTGTATTTCTCACGCTGAAAAGTAAGAGATAATTATAACTCGTATATACAATTAATAGACGAGGCGCAAGCATACGATGTGCCAGCACGTTCGTTACTAGGCAACATAGGTGCGCGCACGCACACACGGAGTGGATTTTAAAAGAGCAATAATGACGCGGTAGGTAATCCATTCATTATTTATTTATGCGTATTACTTAATTTTATGATTTCTGGAAAAAATCAGTTGCCTGTGATTGAAGATAGTGTGAGCTGCTGCTGGGAAATATTGCCAAATTAGTACTAAATTATTTCTAAAGCGTCAGATTCTGCAATCTTACTCTATGTGTACAGTATTAATGTACATTAAGTTGGCTCAGTTGTTCGGTTGACTCTTTTGGCACCAAATTTATCTGTTTATTTTTGTACGTTTTTATATTTAATATATATAAAGCTATTTATTTCATTTGGATGAATTTGTCTCTTTTATCAGATTTACTAATTGTTATAATTAATATTTGTGCTGATCATTTATGAACAATAAGTTAAATTACACTGCTAGCACTGTTCTCAGGTCAAATATTTATATTCGATTAATTTTGATTAATTAATTACAAAACCTCTAATTAATTAGATTATTTATTTTAGATTACATTTTTATTATTTAGTCATGAAGGGACATTATTTATATAATCTATTTATCAATAGATTTATTTTTCTTTATGTATTATTATTTTGTTTAAGTATGTGTGTGTAGCTTAATAATATTATGCAATAATTATGCATAATAATATTAATAATAATTGAAAAAAAGCAAGTCTTATTGTTTTATTACACATATATATTTACAAGAAAAACCAGATATATTTAGCACATATTGTTTCCAAAGCAGTTGAGATGTTGTGGTCAGGTAGAGCTCTGCATGTATTTCAGCAGTTCCTGTAATTTAGCAGGCTGATTTACGTTACATCATTCTGGTCCGTCTATAATGGAGATTTGTAATTGCATTATTGGATTGGTGTGTGGTTACTTTGGCACTGGATTTGGAGCTAAATGGCTATGTAATCATTGTTTTGTCACTACTGATTTATAGCTGATGAAAATCTATTATCGACCTCAGCTCTGGTCCAACACTGGCCCCTGATCCAGAGCAGCTGTGAGTTCTGACCCAGATTCCAACGGCTTGTGGAGAGGAAGGAGCATAGAAACCAGCTAATCAGCCAGTGAAAGAGAGGATAGAGAGACTGAGGGAAAGAGAGAGAGAGAGAGAGAGAGAGAGAAGAGGTGCGTTTATAAATACTCTTAAGGTTGTTCGGGATGACAGCATTGTCACCGGTCGAAAAGAACTGTAGCCAAGGGCAACCACTCATTCCCTCAAACTTAAGCAGGGTTAAAACTGTCCTCTGGGAGATCCAGCACGGTGATTTTAGTTTATGTTGCACTAGTATATGGCAATCATGTTTTAATTACTGACACTTGGTGGTATGATTCATGTTATCAGTTATCAGTGACATTGTGAAGATGCTCTGTATGCAGGCAGCCATGATTCATTTCTTCTTTGTGTGTGTGAGTGTATATATATATATAATATATATATAGAGAGAGAGAGAGAGAGAGAGAGAGATACTACCTTTTTACTGTATGATACATTGTTTCAAATTCGGGGTCAGTATTTTAATTTATATATTTGTTAAGAAGTGTATGATTTTATTCAGTAAAGATGCATTAAAGGGTTTAAAATGATAATAAATGTATTTTAAAAGTGGGGAAAAATCGATTAAATAATGCTGTTTTAATTCTAAACCTTCCATTCAGTAAAGTATCATTGTTTTCTCAAAACATTAAGCAGCACAACGTTTCCCATATTGATAATAATAATATTAGAATGATTATTGAAGGATCATGTGCATACCTGAACACTGAATAATGCAGAAATGCATGCTGAAAAAATGCATTTAAATAGAAAGCAGTTCTTGCACTATACTTTTAATTTTCCAAATGTCATTAAAAAAATGATAAAATACATAAAAAAAAATTAGATGCATATGGTGATTACTTTAAGTCAACACAATACAATGGACTTTACAGGTGCAAAATAGTGCAGTAATAAATGTGATTATAAGATTGTGAATAACTGTAAGGAAAGGATCGTTTTTATAGTGCTAGTTGTTATCTCACTGAATAAGTATGGGGTGCAATGACTAGTTTTCTGCAGAGTGATCTAGCTGGAGTAGATGAGGTATTTCTGAGCTGAAGGTGCAAAACCATGAAGACATTTAAAAACATTAGCTGAACACAGCATGCATTATGCTCAAAGGATTGGAGGAGGGCTGTATGTTTATGTATTTGTGCTGTAAATGCCCAAGCAAGTGGTTATCAAAAACGATTTCCCCTCAATAGCGGGGTAACCCTTGACCCCCGAGGTCAGAGGTCAAGACCCCCAGACAGGCCCACGAGAGTTTGCCTTTTAAAAGCGACCTCATCTCACTCAAAACCCCTCAGCTGGGGGCATTACATCACCCTTTTCCCATCATTATCAGGGGTGTGGAGAGACTGACTCTCTGTCTTTGTGTGTGCGGGGGTCAGTGGGTGAGAGATGGAGATGTCCAGGAACAGAAAGGGATAAAGAGATAGGATAGAAAAGTGGAACACAGAGATTCTATTTAAGTGACGAGAAACTCGTCTGCGCAGTCTGTGACCCAGCGCACAGACTCTCTCCAATACACACACACACACACACGCTCCATAGGAACAAAATTGCACTCTTGGTTTAGCCCAACAATGTCAGTGACACTTTAGTACCGGCTTATGGGTTTTATTGTTAGAGGACAATCCTCTTGGCATTGTGCTTAACAATGCCTTCAGTTAATGGGCAGTCTAACCTACTTGCATTGTCTCTAATTGGTCTCTCTGGAGCAGGAAGAGAGAAAGAGAAGGACCAGGTTGGAGAGGGGAAGGAGCCGGGCTGAATCACCGCTTTAGTGCAGAGTCAGGGAACAGACTTGGACAAAGAAGCTTTTGTGGCACCAGAGCCCAGAGTTCAGGAAATGCACCTGGTCCCCCTCTCCAGCTGATAAGAGCTCTCAGTAACCATTACCTCATCACACACACACACACACACACACACATGCACAGGTAGCAGCACTCTTGTAGACAAGACTGACCTGCACTAAAGCTATTAACTTATTTTAACTTATTTTTTGCATGCATGTTTGGAAATTTCAAATGTGTTTAAAGGTAAACTTAAGACATTTTTGCAGAAATAAAATTGAAAATGTTTTATATTAAATATGTTCCATATGACCAAGCAATTATGTGATTATAATTTACAAAAAGAGAAGATTAGAAGAATGTACAAGCTGCTATTATTTATTCAATTAAAGTTCTTTATGATTAGGGCTGATGTTTAGAGAATTAAAATATAATATATATATATATGTATATATATATATGTGTGTATATATATATATGTGTGTATATATATATATCTGTGTATATATATGTGTGTATATATATATATGTGTGTATATATATGTGTGTATATATATGTGTGTATATATATATGTGTGTATATATATATATGTGTATATAT
>JAUCNO010001210.1:1074866-1093845 GCA_032353835.1 Enteromius viviparus
AAAAAAGAAAAACTGAAATATCACATGGTCATAAGTATTCAGACCCTTTGCTCAGTATTTAGTAGAAGCACCTTTTTGATCGAATACAGCCAGTCTTTTTGTGAAAGATGCAACAACTTCTTCACACCTGGCAGCATATTAAGCAGCACTCATAGTAAATCATTATATTAGAAGGATTTCCAAAGGGACATGTGACACTGAAGACTGGAGTAATGATATTGAAAAATTAGCTTTGCATCACAGAAATAAATTAGATTTCAATATTAAAATAGAAAATTGTTATCTTACGTTGTGACAAAGTGACCTGTCCCTGTGGGTTAGCGCAGCACATATACACCGCAACTTACCTGACTCCTTCTCTGTAATTCCATGCTGAGGCGATGTGGGTGCACACGCACACTATTAGCATACTGGTTCCACATACACGCAAACATATCCACTCAATCTCCATCCCAGACAGTGATCCACGCTGCGCATAAACACACACACACACACATTTGAAGTTGTTTGTTTCCTTAGCTTTCTTTTGGTTTTGTTACATGTTGTAAAAACTTACCTGTGTTCAGTGTTTGTTAGCGTTTGTTCGTCGGTCTTTCGCGTTGCTTCTTTCCGTCAGCCGGCCAACCCGAGCGCCACCCAGTGGCCTGGCTATATAGGGCAAGAATTCCACTGTGGTGGTGCGAAGCAACCGGAAGCCGACTCGTCCATTTGTTGTCTTAAAGGGGAAGATGGAAATATTTTGGTTTTGTTGTGAAATGTTATTTGTATTATTTGTTGTATATATGAAGTTATTTTTAAAGTGTGAAAACCTGTGACTACGGAGTTGGTGGTTTAATTAGGTATATTTATGTGTGAATGTAAATATGTACATGCTTACCATTTTATACTCACCCCTCCGTGGTACCTTCCTAGGGGGCGGGGCTTGGACTATAAAAGGGAGCCAAAATCAGTATACCGGGGTCAGTTTACCTGGCGAGCGAGCATGCAACTGTGGTGCCGTGAGCAATTACAGATCATTGACGTGTATATATTGATTATTTGTTTGTTTTGTTTTGTTTTTTGTATAGTGTTTTCTTTGTTACTTTGTTTATAGCTTTGGTTAGTGTTACTGGGACTGTATCACCTCTCGCTCACTGTAAATAAATAATCACCTTCCACTTACCATCTCTGCGAGTATCGCCATCATTTTTGGGGTGTCTTGGACATTTTGTTTATTTACTTTTGGTGAGGGAGAACCCTTACGCCTGACAGTGGGCCTGCGAAGACCCATTGTCTCACATACGTTGCAATAATATCTCATAATATATATATTTTTTCCCTGTAGTTTTTAATTAAATAAATGCAGCCTGAATGATGAACATAAGAAACATTTTTGGTCTATCATTATATAATGAAGTGTATAATAGACTTAAGGTTTGTTTTCTGCTTGATTTTCCCTTTTAAAGTTCTCATCTTCATATAAGCTCTGCATTTCTTCTGAGCTATGAACATCTCAATCTGTGGAATGCATGAGTAAGCCAAGCTTTCTCGCATTTACGATCATTCTGTCTTTCATCATCTTACATTCTAACATCATTTAGTTCAACAATTCCTTTCACATTTCGTGTGACCTACTGATTGTCTGGGAGTGTTGAAGGCCCATAACCCTGTTCTATAAAGCGCGGCGTTGAAAAATAGACTATGAAACTGTTTTCCTAGTCTGTGCCAGCAAACACTAGTCATTAGAGCCGATAGGATTTTTTTTGCTCTTGACTGGAGCTCTGCCAGTTTGGCTACAGTAACTACAGCAATTAAAGCCCTGGTGATGTAATCCATAGGGAGCCTCTCCCTGTTGGATAGTGTTAAATCACAGATAGTGTGGTAATGCTGTGGTTTGGCCCTAAACCTTTGCGGGCCTTGTGTTTAGGGGGGGTTGAGGCAAAAAATGTGCAAAAATTGCAGCAAGATGCAGCTGCTATGAAGAAGATATGAATGGATGGAAAAGCATAGTGATTTATAGTTTGGTAGAACAGGCGAAAACACATACATGCAGGTAAAGTTTACATACACCTTTCAGAATCAGCAAAAGTGTTAATTGTTTTACTAAAATAAGTGGGATCATAAAAAATTCAAGTTATTGTTTATTTAGGACTGACCTGAATAAGACATTTGAAGGACAAATGAGGGACTCATGTGAAACTATTACAGAAGGTTCAAATGCTCACTAATGCTTCAGAACGATAAACTATGTATTAAGGTCTGTTGGTGTTTTGAATTAGGAAAAAAACTTTTGAATTAGGGGTAAATGCAACTTATTTTGTCTTCAGGGAAACATTTAAGTAGCTTCTAAAGGATAAAATTAAATTAAAGCAATGTGATATATAGACAAAATAAGAACAATTAATCATTTTGTTCAAAAGTTTTCACTCCCCCGGACACTTAATGCATTGTTCTTCCAACTGGAGCAACAGTGAGGGTTTCAACCTTGTGTAACTGCTGTATGAGAGTCGCTTAGTTGTCCTCAGTGTGAAAATGAGATTTCAAAATCATACAGTCATTGTTGGAAAGGGTTCAAATACACAAAAATGCTGGAAAAATCGAAGAATCTGTGGAAGTTTCCTGAAGTACAGCAGGTAGTTTAACTATTCAGAACAACTTTTCAGCTCAAATTACAATTCAGTTATAAAAGAGGAATCAATGCATTTACTTTTACCAGTTTATAAGCTTCACATTTCTTCTATTAAATCTTCCAAATAAAAGGAAAAAAAGGTTTAGCAGTTTTGGAGTACTTTTCAGCCAGAAAAAAATTTTTTCACTGTATGTTGTACCAGCTATAACTACATGTGACAAATAAAGAATCTTGAATCTAGAGTGCACAATAAAGAAGTAAAGTCAATCAAAATCCCTGTTTCATGTTAACTTAAACGTATTAACAACATATTTACCACAAATAGACCATAACTGTCTTTTTCTGTTGCATTGCTATTAGTTCATTTAACCATGATCGTTAATCAAAATCTTTTGGTTGCTGGCCAGACTCACTGGCATAATTACAGAATGAACGACTAGTGCTGTATTAAGATTTACAGTCTCTCTATTTATACTTCATCAATAAAACACACTCACACGCTGCTGACCGTCCCTGTGTGTCTGTGTGTGTTCTCTGCTAATATTGACTCTGTCAGTTTGCTGTGAGCTCTGCTAATGGACTCTTCACATTGCAATGTAAGCCACATGGATGGAGAGGAAATTCTTTTCCTCATGAATACGGCACCCTCTCTATTTAGGTGGTCCTATGACATTTGGTCTGCAATGCCAAAATGTCAATTCTCATGACATGATAAATTGGATGCATGCATCGGTCCAGATTTCCTATCACTATTTTTATCATTTCATCCATCCATTTGATTTCATATCACCACTCACCCATCCACCCAGTCATCCAATTATTCATCCAACCATTCATCTGTTTAAAATGACATGAGGGTGTTTTATTTTTTGGATGCAATATCCCTTTAAATTCTCAGACCCTGAGACTAGATTAAATACTGAAAATGACGTCTACAACTGTGTTTGTACATGTTTGTTACTGGAGAGGTCATGGCAGCGTTAAAGACCGTCTAGACAGGAGGACATCATCCCTGTCTCAGGGGCATTGTGTCACAGACTGACATTGTCAGCTAATCTCTTTTTGACACAGACAGCACATAAAAGTGTGCCACACTGAACTAGACGTGAACTGTGTAATCCTGCAGGAAGAGGCATGGTCCGCTCGGCACTGCAGGACTTCAGGAGTGAGTTAAGATCATATCATAGCCGTGGAGAATTTCCAGAGGCACAACAATGGAACAGAAAACCTGCCACAGCTTACTTTTTCTCACACAGGCTCACTCTAGGGAGCAAACTCGAATCCGCCTCTGCATCCAATAACCCATAAAAAGCGCTTTATGTTACTCTGAGACTGACATTTTTACGGGTTTTATTGAGAGCCTCTGTTTTACAATAATGCTGTAACTGAAATGGATCACAAAACAGTAAATACAGACAGAGTGAGACATTTGGCTGATCCTCTCTTAAGGGAACACCGTAAGAATGACATGCAGTCATCGTTTATGTCCTTTTACTGCCTAAATCTATAAAGATAATATGCCAATAATGGTGCAAATAAGTTTACAAACTTTGTGCTGTATGGAAGCTCAGCATGCTATGGTAAATCATGATTATGAATATATTTCAATTATGAGACAATGAGTCAATTATGGGTCAGTTCTGCGAGTCCAAATTATCAGATAAAGAAATCATACAGATGAAGAAATCATGACTTATCAAATAAAAGTTATAATGATGATAAAAATGCCACATTTTAAAACAATGGTTATTATACACAATAGAAATCATGCTATACAAATCATCATGGCAAAAGTCAAAATTATGAGATAATCATGAGATTTCAAATTTTGGATTTTCTTTTGGATCTCAATTTTACAAATTTTACTTTTGTGCTTTTTTTTTTTTTTTTTTAATCTAAATTTTTTGTAATATGCAAATACAACTTTCTTGTGTGATAATTATGATTACCAAAACAAAAAAATAAGTTCTTTGATAAATCTTGGACACGAGTCTAGATCTTGAGGTCAATTCTGAGTCTAATTTTTTTTATCAGTTCTAAAAGTGCTAACAAATTGTATTTTTTATAGTATGTCTGCATATATGGTTCTGTTGCTTTTGTCCATTTGCTAAATAACTCTCGTCATGATTAGTAGAAAATGTAAACCAGCATTAAAAGTCCTTTTATCATCTCATTTCTATGTGCACCAACAGAACTGAATTAATTGCTCCAGCCAGTCTAATTTGTATAAAAAGAGGAGGTATTTGTGCTAAACAACAACAATAACCAAATGTAGATCCAAAATATAAACGAATTTTGCAAAAACACATTCAAAGTACTCAAAAACAACCTGCAAAACACAATTTTGTGTTGAAATGTATGAAAAGCGATGCAACTGTTTAGTAAATATACTCTTTGTCTTTTACCTCTTCTTGCTCAGATGCATCCAGGGCGTGGGATGATTCCTCATCAATACCTCTTGGAATATTACAAGCACTTTTTCCATTACAACACTCATCTTTGTAATAGGGACCATACTACTTTACTACATTTCCAGGGAGTTTCTCTACACGGCTAACCCTCTATGCATTTCCCAGTGACAAAATAAGCATACAGGTCAAAACATTTTCCCAGAAGAAGAGAGCACAAACACGAGATGTAGTCACTGGCACATTTCTCCAGTTTGTAAAGAAACCACAACATTTTGAGCAAAATGGAATATGAAGTGTTTGTTAGCTAAACGAATATGAGCTGCCTGGAATTTGCAGTGCTTTCTAACACATACAAACATGCCATCAGGGTGTAGAGGTTTGCTGCCAAACTCCACTCAGAGATGGTTTGGACAGTGGTGTGGCTGTGGTTTAGTGGTTTCATCACAGATTAAGCAAGCTTGGTTATAAGTTTGAACCCCAGAAGGGATAATTGATGAGTTACTGTACCACCATTAAGCCCTTCAGCAATGCTCTTTATTCAAATTTGCTCCAGGGGAACGCTCCTCAGCATGGAAAAAAAAAAATGTACAACAAGTATGATAAATCAATCAAAAGGACGTTCCTTTTGATTGATTTATCACACTTGTTGTACTTTTTTAAACAATATAATATATTCAATTTGGGCTCTAGTGTTCAATTCACATGAGCAGATCTTTTCCTTGCCAAGATTGGAAAAGGAAACATTTCACATTGTAGAAAGCAGTGCAGACCTCCGAGACGTCAAGACAAGGTGTGGTTGAGGAAGTGGAGGAGGATGCTGGACATAAATGACTCTGATACTTAGTTTGATTTCCTATATCAACAAAAAGGCTACAGTGACATATTGTGCTGTCCTGTTATTTTTAATTGTGTGGATGAGTGCTGTGTTCCTGTGTCTATTGTGAGATCGACGCTAGATGAAAGTTCGCACTCTGAAGTGGAAATGGATCTAAGACGCATTTCCATCAGTCTGTGGCTCATGTGGCATGAGAGAAAGATGTGTCTCCTGCATTTCCAGGAGGAAGAGAGGGATGCAGTGTAATACAAAAATATGAATATACGCACATATATGGGTGATTCTATAATTGTGGGTACATTTGGTGCCCAAAGTCTGTTACCAAGGTAGAGTAACAATGCTGGCAATAGTGTAACAGAATAGATAGTTTTATTTTTATTTTTTTTCAAAACCTCTACTTGCTGGAATAAATGCTAAGAACACATGACACTAATGAAAACATGATTAAAAGATCTTTAAATAACCCAATGTGAGATCAGTAATACATTCTGAATTGATGGTCTACAGAATAATTATTGGTATTAGAGGTTTTTAGGTTTAACTATTTTTTTTTAAATACTTTTCAGTGCTTCAAATCTTATCAGTGAGTGAAAGTGACATCATTTCCTGTAACCAATTTAAAAACAAAATATGGTGTAATAACAAAGTTGACAAGATTTATGTACACACATTTTTCTAAAGAAATTTAAAAAATAAATAATGTTGTATAATTAAAGTAACACTCCACTTTTTTTGGAAATAGGGTAATTTTTCAACATCCCTAGAGTAATACAGATATGTTTTAACCTTTTCGAATCCATTCAGCCGATCGCATTTTGTACTAAGACTGGCGGAAAATGCAAAGTTGTGATTTTCTGGGCTGATGAGAGTAGGAACTATTCTCTCATTTTTGGCGTAATATTTTTGCTGCCGTACCATGAGTGAAGCAGGCACAATGATATTACACCGGAATGAGAGTATAGTTCCTAGTCATAACACCCTAGAAAATCCACAACTTTGCATTTTCCGCCAGTCTTAGTACAAAATGCGACTACAGAAGAGTCAAGTTTTAAATAAGTTTTAATAAATTTAAAAATATCGAAACTCTTTAGTCATTTTATAGTGCGACGCTAGCTGGTCTAATCGGATTCAATTATTTATGCTAAGCTATGCTAATTTTGGAACCACCAGACCCAGTGATCGGCTGAATGGATTAAAAAACAGTAAAACACATCTGTATTACTCTAGGGATGTAGGAAAATGAGCCCATTTCCAAAAAAAAGTGGAGTTTTCCTTTAAGTATTAAGGCCGGTTTACAGACAGGGCTTAGACAGGATTAAGTCTTAGTTTGATTAGAGAATTTAAGTAGCTTTTATAAAAGTGATTTAGAAAAAACATTACTGGTGTGCATCTTAAGACAAAATTATATCACTGACCAATTTTAAGATATGTCAGTGCAACTGGCTTTCAGTTAAAACCGCTCAAACATGTATTTTAGTCCAAGACTAGCTTAGGGCTTGTCTGTGAAACTGGGAGTTGAGTTATAAATTCATACCTTTATTAGGGGGAAAAAAATGCATCTAATTGTTCAAAAGTGACAGTAAAATCATTCATAATGTTAAAAAAAAATTCAAAGAAAGTCCGTTCTTTAAATAGAACTGATCTCATTTTATAACATCTACTTTATCTCAAATGTGTCTCATGCATCAATATTGAGCTGCACGACAGTTTGGTTATAATAAAAAAATTTTCTTCAGCAGCAAAGAAAAAAGTATATTCGATAAGATTTTAAAATGATCTGGAATAATGATGATTAAAATGTAGCTTTGACATCACTGGATGAATTACGTTTCAAAATGCACTGAAATACAGTTAACTTAAACTGTACCAAAATTTCACAATATTACTGTATTTTTCATCAAGTCAAAGCAATAATGGCCATAATGTTTCAAAAACACTAAAAATTTCTAACTTATTATCACTTTGGAATTGTAGTGTATATATTAAAAATATAATCATATTATAGTAATGTAACATGTAACATAATTTGCTATACAAATAAAAGTACTGCATCTGCAACAATTTGCAATTAAGCAAAACATGTTATTTCTGCCCTTTATACTTGCTGATTACTCTGTATGGTGACATTCTGCATTTATTTTGGGAGCTCACTATCCAAATTACACTCCCTGGCATCATTTCATCTCATAACGCTCCTCCAACAAACCTCTCTTGAAGTTTCTTGAGCTCCATGTCTCTCTCGCTGATGAGCTCAGAAACACTGACAAAGTAACTGTGCTCCAGGTTGAGAAGAGTCTCTGAGGCCGGGGAGTGGATCAGTTCATGATAAACACTCGCAAAATCCTCGTCCCAGCTGGGCTCTTCAGGACGAGCGTGTTCCAGTGTAGTCTACACGCAGAAACGGTACAAAACACAGACATTCAGCAGAGATCCACGACAGTCGCAATTAACTGATTAACGTCTCCGTTTTTTTCCCCACATAATTTGTTCTTATTTTTTTCTAAATAAAAGCATAAGTTGCACGTCTATTTTAATACTTAACTTTTGCCCTCGTGCTCTGAACATACAGAACAACCTGGAAGCTTAATTTCTGCTCTAAATAAAAACATAAGAATCTTTTTACGCAAACAACCAGGTGGTCATTAAAAGGCCATTTGATGGGCTTGAAATAGACTGGAGAGCATCCATGTGTATTTGTGTACGGCTGCTGTGAAATGTTAATGGTTATCCTGTGTGCATAGCTTGAGGCAACAGAGCTTCATTGGCAAGGGAAGGGGAGGATTCTGCTTTCTTTTTATAAGTTTGCTGGAGCAAGTGGAAGCAGAATTTAAACTGCAATACTTTGAAGCGCTAATGCAGATGGTCATGTCAACCTTCTTAAACATGGAAATAGGATACATATTCAGTTTCAAAGCAATTTCTTGTGTGAGCAGTGTCTCAGTGATTTATTGGTTTAAAAGACAATTCATATTCAGTAATATTATCCATTTAATGGCACTGAGAACAAAATTTGACTTGAGCTAAATAATGACATACTTGCTACAGATGCTTATTGCTGAATTAGCATTTCATGATTGCTGATCACTGAAGTTCTTGAAATGCATTGAAACAACACTGAACTAAATTGAGCTTAATAATAATGAGTGTTTTTTTCCTGTTTTTTAATGTGAAGCTGTTTTTAAACATTTTTGGGATCAAAACATTATATAAATAAATGTGAATGATAACGTAATAATAAAAAATAATTAAATTTTATTAAAAAATAAAAATGCGTGTAAAAAGTGTGCAATTCCTTCAAATTGTAAGGTTTTTTTTATGTTAACACAAAGAGTAAACTATAAGTAGTAGATTAATAGTGTGCTTTCCCCAAAAAGTCTAAACACAAAAAAGCAAGTGATATTAAGATATAAAGCAGCTATTCAGAGAAAACACATGGGAAAATATATATATATATATATATATATATATGATTTATTATATTATATTGTAGTGCTCCATTACATCATGGTGTTTTATTATATATTATAATACTTACTACATGTGATTAAATATAAAAAAAAAATACATATATATATATATATATATATAAAAATTTGCACTATAAAAAGATTTTAATTTATAGAAAGACTTAAAAGAATTGCTAATGTATGGTGATGATGTAGGAGGGTTTTTAGTCATTTAAACAGGCTGTGTTCTTACCTCAGAATAGGCCTTGGCCCATGAATTTGTGAGTTTGTTTATGTCAACCTCGCCGTTTGTGAGTCTCTGCAGAGCGGCTTCTGCATCTCGGTCATAATCCAATAATGTTTCCTTCTCTATGAAACTCACCAGGCTGTTTTTCAAGTCTAAAAATAAGTAACAGTGGGTGTACATGACTTGTAAATAATGCATTGGCAACCTGAGAGTTCAATCAGATCACATGTATGCTCAAATAAATGTTAACACATTACCATTTTCTACAAAACAGGGGATTTTATGAAGGAGCATGATCCGGCCATGCAGATCATTGACATTTTCTTTCAGAGGGAACTGAAGTGGTACTTTCAGGACACAGTGATGTTTTCCTGCTTTAAACTCAAACGCAAACTCCTTTTCGATTGTATTGGTTTTCCCTTTGTTTTTCCTCATCTTTACCTGTATTTAGAAAACAGACATAACAATAATTGTTATATGTGTAATATAAAATATAACATATATAATATAGTATAGACGACATAAATATAAGTATAAATCCTGTCTAGGTAGGGTAGATTTCTAGGTGCACTGGAATAGATGCACATCTAGTGTGAATAAATAACTCTGTCATTGTGGTGGTGTGTAGCCAGAAATGCTCGTTACACAAACACAGACGTAAGTTTCCGTTAAAGAACATTATCTGAATTATGTGACTAACAAATGCTATCCCATAACAGCTCACATCACATCACATGAATGCTAAGAAACGAGCTCGTGCTAGACGACGAAACCACAACCTACTAACGTTAAGTGGAAAAAAATTGATGAAAATGAAGCGTTGGAGAATTGTGCGGTTATTGTTCGTGCATTTCCCAGTAATTTGTCCGATATTATTTGCTAGCGAGACACTTCCTGCTTACCTCCACTTGTTTTACTTCGCTAGCTGTCAGCTGATCAGCCAGTTTGTGATTCCTAACAGCAGATTCCACACGAAAAGAGAATCGTGGTTTGTAATAGCCTGCCTGATAATTTCATTTGTAAATTATTTTATATTATCGAAGTAATTACTACGCAATACTTTAGACCAATAATAAATCCAAAAATTAGCTAAATTTTATTTGCTGAAAGTGTTTCCTTTAACGCAAAATCATGACGAGTCGATTTCATTAGGTCAGAATCAGAATCAGAAAGAGCTTTATTTATGCTTGCACATACAAGGAATTTGTTTTGGTGTCACAGCTACCAGTACACAGAGACAACAACAACACAACAAAGAATAAAATAATAAAATAAAAATAAAAAACACAATATAAATGTAAATAAATAAACTGTGGATTGCACGTACGTGTGTGCTATGGATTAAATAGAAATAGTATAAAAAAATATTGTTAAAAATTATACTAAGATGAAGAATGTACTATCCTGTAGGGTGATAAAAATTGGTTATTGCACATGTTTTTATTGCACAGTGGGAGAACTATTAACTGTTCATGAGGTATATTGCCAGGGAAAAGAAACTGTTCTTGTGTCTGACAGTCCTGTATTTGGTGCTCTGTATCGCCAACCAGATGGCGACAGTTCAAAAAGGTCAAAGCTTGGATGTGAGGGATCCCGAGTGATTTTCTGAGTTCTTCTTCTCACTCTGGATGTGTAGAGTTCTTGAAGGGTGGGCAGGGGTTCACCAATAATCCTTTCAGCAGACCGAACTGTCCTCTGTAGGTCTATCAAAACAGAAAAACCCTTTTTTAATCCCGTCCTTCTCATTCCTGTAAATTTACAAACAAACAATGATGAAAACATGGACATTTCTGCACATTATTCACATGAAATATTATTATTGTATACCAAAATATTCATTTACAACAAGCATAGTGCTTACTCTTGGCCTAATGTATTTAAAAATCTAAACTAGCGCGTTCATCAGATGAAGTACTATCAATATAATAGTAACTAATTCATATAATTTAATATTAATTAGTGCTGTCCAATGATCAATCATGATTAATCGCATCCTAAAAAAAGTTTTTCTTCACATAATATATGTCTGTATGTATTTATTATGTATGTATTTAAATACACACATACACTGTACAGTATGTATTTTGTAAATATTTACATGTATTTAGATGTATATATTTATACTCATATAATTTACATTACAAATAAATATTTTTAATACTTTGAATATTTCTTAAATGTATACATGATTGTGTGCATAGCTATTTATACAGTACACTATATATACAGTATATGTTATGCAAACAATAAAAATTTAAATCATTAATTATTTTGGATGCAATTAATCGTTTCACAGCACTATAATTAATTTAATATATTTATTGTGTAATTAATATCTTAATTAATCATTGGTCATGCTTTTAAAGATCATGCTTTTATAGCCTAACTTTATTTTCCCACAAATGACGAATTAATGTTCCATGTTCCATAAGTGTATACACTATACTCACCAGGGAAAAATAAATAAATAAATATTTTGTCCAATAGTATATGTTTTTGGAGGTTTCTGAATGTTAAATCTAGGTTATCTGAATAATAGCATATGTGGACCTATATTGTCCACTATATTATCAATCCCCTCCGTGCTGCTGCGGTAGTTTAATATTAATAGTTTAGTATTTTGTGTCACTGTATCACTGAGGATGGGATAGTGTTGTCACTGAACAGAAGCATGAGGTGTGAATACAGGATTTGTTCTCTGTTACATAGACAAGACCTGTATTAAAGATGCATGCTGTATCAGTTACAGGTAGAGTGACACATTTGTTGAGCTCTTTGTCTCTTGATGCCTAAATCACGCAAAGGCACTGTCTCTTTTCAAACGCTCATGAGGAAAATATGAGGACACCATTGCATTATCATGTGACCTGCAAAAAGCCTACACCAAAAAACAGTTATGCAAAATGTAAGTATTATTTCTGTTATATGGAATATTTTAAAATCAGTGCATGCACAGGCATCCCAGAAGAATAATGTCTAAATATCATAACACATCTCAAGCTACACACTCATTTTTTTGTGTCACAAATAGCCTACATACACCAACATAATATTTCACACCTTTTGCATAATTTCACAAAATTACAGCTTGATTGGATATGATGTACACATCATATAATATAAATAGGAAAGGTTATTTCTTATAATTCTTAAGCTTTTCTTGAACACTGTTGCAAACACATAAGGTCTAGGCTACATTAGTTTTTTAAAGGAAACTTGTTTGTTCATTGGTTGTAATGGAAGGGACAGTCATAAAATATTTTTAAATAATATATAAATAAATTTAGATCATAAACATGCAATGATTCATATTTATTATATAGAAAACCAACATAAATCATACAAATGGTATGTAGGCCTATGTATATATATATATATATATATATATATATATATATAGGCCTATATTACTTAGAATTAAAATTGACCCAAAAAATTGACAAAAATGAAGCAACATTTTACTACGCCTTTTTATAAACAGTCTGACCATTCCAGAAACATTGAGTAATATTTCCATTAATTTTTCATAGGAGAATCTTTATATATAGACCAGTGCGTATTTCATGTTGTATAATCTCTGCATTGTAACGTTGTCGCCATAGTTACGTCGACCGCCACAACAAGAGGGAACACGTGCGTGGGAGGCGCGCCCCCTGGCTGCCGCCCTCATCATCAGTTTCACTATGCGCGCTCCCGTTTACTACAGTACACAATTCTCCATTACAAAGACTGCATCTGAAGAATTTTGACCCAAGCGGATGAGTTTTCGCACACCCTAATAAATGAGAGCTAGTGATGGACAAAAAGTAAGCGGAAAATAACTAATCGTGTTTTATGTGTAGGATAGTTTCTTTCTTGTTTCTTTTTTTCCTTTTTTTGTATTTGCATTAAGTTGTGCAAGTTAGGCTATACAATCTGCAGAACCTTATGATATCGGCAAAAAAATATTCTAAAGCTTATGGTGCCACTGCGTGTGTAGAAAATCAAATCTGTATAAATAATGCACAGGCTATACGAAGGAATACGTTTTTAACCAGCTGGGGTCACTAGTAGCTTGCAGTATTGCACTAATATCTGCCGGTGTATATATTTAGTTACATATTCATATATGCAATTAAAATTCAAATATATAAATTAAATTCATATAAATCCTATGCAAATGAGTACATGAATTTTCTAAACTTCACATTTTATTTAATGTGCTAATTGATGTTTCTTTGTAGCTAATTATTACCGAAATTTACAGCAATTTCTAAGTAAATACATAGTTTTTTACTCACAGCATTTTCTAAAACAGATTTTTTTATTTTTATTTTTGCTTTGAACAGAAAAGCTTTGAGGAAGAAACTAAAGACACTCATGAAGGAGAAGAACATTAGTCTACCTTTGGTGAATAAGGTAGGTGCGCTTTAATGCTTTGTCCAAAAGGATGAGTCATAACTCCATGCAGCACTATGTCCACATAAATAAACCTCTACTCCCACTGAAGCGTCATTCAGTTATAAAATAAGGTCTTCTATCCAGCTTAAATACATAGACAACGACGTAAGAACACTGACTCATCCAAAGCATGCGTTTGGGGTATATGGAGTTGTTTGTTGGACCAATGGCAGACTGACAAGTGTTTGGATTGCACAAATACCCAATAGTTTATCCCTTTTTGAGAACAGCTTTCTTTTTTACCAGTCTAGTATCCTGGAGATACTCTGATGTAACAGCAAACCCATAAAGCAGTTATGAAACGAGATGTTATGAAACTCTGGTACCTGTTTCTGCTGACACACTACAGCTCCTTCTTCATCTATTTTGAAAATACTACTATTCATTTGTTTTATGGATGACAGGTTGATGATGTTTGTCCTCAGATCATTGCACTGTACGGTACAGTGCAGTGCAGTCGTCCTGTCCCCTCCAGATGGTCCCTGGCAAACTTCAGACAGGCCTGGACATGGCCTTAAGCAGGGGAACCTTCTGTGCAATGCAGGATTTTAAACCATAACGTCTTAGTGTATTACTTATAAAAGCCTTGGAAACGATGGTCCCAGTTCTCTTCACAGCATTGACCAGCTCCTCCCGTGTAGTTCTGGGGTGATTCTTCACCATTCTTAGCATCATTAATACCCCACGAGGAGAGATCTTCTGTGGGGCCCCAGTTCGAGGGACATTGACAATCATCATTACCCTCTTCCATTTTCTGACAATTGCTCCAACAGTTGTTCTTTTTTCAATAAGCAGCTTTGGGAAGGTCTACAATTTTGTCTCTTGTGTCTTTTGACAGCTCTTCTATCATGAGCAGAGTGTAGCTGGACTATTTAAAAGCAAAATAACAGGTCTTTGAGGGTCAGATTGTTACAGAATTATAGAATGTGATTTCCGGATTTTTCTTTTTAGATTCTGTCTCTCACAGTGGAAATGCATCTATGCTGAAAATTGTAGACCCCAAAATCACAGGGTGATCAAATACTTATTGACCTCACTGTATATATAGTATATGTGTGTGTGTGAATTGATCATATATATATAATATAATAATTATTAATTATTAAACAGCCAGTTGAAAAGTTTGGGGCCAGTAATTTTTTTTTTCTTAAATAAATTTTATTTAGCAAGGATTTATTAATTAAATGAAAAGTGACAAGATAAATCTTATTCTTCTCAAAATTATTAATATATATATATACGTAAATATATGTATATAATATGCATTTAGCATTGTTATCACTATATATATATATATAGTGATAACAATGCTAAATGCATATTAAAATACAGTAATTTTGTAGATGTTTTTATCCAAACATATTAGAATTAGTTTTAAAGGATCATGTGACACTGAAGACTGGTGTAAAGCTTTGCATCACAAGAATAGATTACATTTTAAAGTATATTGGAGTAAAAAAGTTTTGTATTAAATTGTTTCACTATGCTGTATTTCAAATAAATGCATAAGAAAACAAAAAATAGAATAGTATTTGAATAGTAGTCTACACAATAAATTCATTTAAAAATATATAACTTATATATAACATGAATGTATAAATTAGTGATATATACATGTTTATGTATACCACTAGGCCACAGCCCCAAACGAGTTAAAGTGTGCCGTTTCAAAGAAAATTATTAGTTTTTGTTTACAAGAGGCCAGCGTTTTGCATGATTATTTTTATGCTTTTTATTCTTATAACCAGCCCTAAATATTTAGCCTCTGTGTTTGAAAATGTTTTTTTCAGCATGCCATATGAACAGATGCATTATTTTGTGCCCACAAATGGCTTCCACATGGCTTTTGCTGTAAATGAATCTCTTTGCTAGACTATTTGCTTTGCATCCAAAACAGAAAAAACGCAGTTCACAAACGGGCATGTGGTCACTTTGCACCAGACGGACAGAAGATGTGTGGTGTGTTAATAAATACTACACACCGCTCTCTTTGTCAACAGCTGCAGTGGAAAGCAAAGAAAGATCCTTTGTGCTCATTTCTATTCACGAGCTATATAAACTCAAAATGTCGTTGCCATTAGAAGTGCTTTCAAAAGGTTTTGTGTGTGGTTGTACGTGATTTCAGATGTTTTGTTGGACTGTTTTTTAATAGGGTTTGGTTTGGAGGCATTTCATTAATTTTAAGGTTATGGTGACCTGAAAAATATTTCTTTAGTCTGGGCTTTTTTGGCCAGATGCTCATGTAATGAGTTGTTTGTGACCTCTTCTTCAACTAACAGTGCATTATAGGTATACATTTTTTCCCCATGGAACTTAAACCCATGACCTTGGTTTTGTTAAAACCAAGCTTTTTCATTAGAGCTACAAAAACAATTAGGATGACTATAATGAATTGCACTGTGTGGTATATAAAAGAGTCATATGATTAATTGTCTTGAACTGTTGCAAACAGCACAAAGGCACCTTTAAAAGGAAGCCCAGTCTCCCTCCACTTTGGGGAAAAAACAGCTTGTGTTGACTTACAGGCGCAGTTGACCGACATTGTTAAATAAATCTCTTTAGGGTGGGCAGTTACATGTTTCTCTACAGAATTTCTACACATGGTTTCTCAATACCGTTTAGTGCCTTAAATGCGGTGGCCTTAAAATTGTTTTAGGTGTGATATTCCACACATGCTTCCATTTTCCGGTTTACAGCTCTTGCGGAAATGTGTTTTAGTAGCATGTGAGAATTTGCAAACATTGCATGATGCCAAAAAACCAGCACAGATTAGGCTAAAAAAAAAAAAAAAATATATATATATATACACTCTATTGTTCAAATGTGTTAGGTTTGTAAGAGATTTTTTCATTTCTGAGAAATTAACACTTTCATTCAGCAAAGACACATTCCATTATTAAAAGTGCTGGTAAGTACATTTATAATTCTACAAAAGATTTCAATGTAAAAGTGTTGGAGTTCTATTCTTAGAAAAAATAAATGCATTTTATAATTCAATTATATAATGCTATAAATAAATTTTTTAAATAATGCTTCTGTGAAATCTGCAATTTTCACTTAGTATACCAATGTTTTTATATTCTTTTTCCACTAAACGTATTAAGATTTGTACCACGTGGACTGAGTAAACTGACTCCAGTGAACTTTTAATTGCATTTTGAGCATGTTCAGGTCATCTTTCCACCACGCACTTGAATAAAAATAGCTGCTGAAGATCTAGACTTGAATTGAAATGGCAATCTGTGACCAGCACACTGAGTCATACACTTTAATTAGAAAAGCTGTGGGGATGAGGGAGCAGAGCCAGAGACTGGTCACCTTAAACTACAGGCAGCATTACAGCTGGCTAAAGACTGAGCCAAAAGTTAGAGGCCATGGATGAGATTCTTTGACAAGTTGTCTCCAATGCCATTTCTTGTTACTTATTCATATATTTTTTTCCTTAGGAATTGGACCTGTCCTGGGACTTCTCTTCATCCCCCTGATTGGCTCAGCTAGCGATCACTGCAACAGTAGCTACGGCCGACGGCGACCCTTCATATGGCTGCTGTCGTTGGGAGTTCTCCTAGCTCTTTTAATCATACCACATGCTGACGTGTTGGCCGCCAACCTGAGCTGGGGCAGCACTCGCCGCAACCAGGCTCTCCAGGTGGGCTTGCTCATCTTAGGCGTCGGCCTATTGGACTTCTGCGGACAGGTGTGCTTTACACCACTGGAGGCGTTACTCTCGGACCTCTATCGTGAACGAGATGACTGCGGGCAGGCTTTTGCTATGTTCTCCTTCATGGTAAGCCTCGGAGGTTGCGTAGGCTATCTGCTACCCGCCCTGGACTGGAGCAGTGGGCTGCTTTCCTTCTACCTGGGTGGTCAGGCAGAGTGCTTGTTCTCCCTCCTCATCCTTATCTTCGTGATCAGTGTGTTAGTGACCATGAAAGTGTCCGAAGAGCCATCATCCACCCTGGAACCAGGGCCGTTGGAGCCCGCATGGTGCTTTCCCCGCTCGTGCTGCTATCTGTTTCAGTGTAAGCTGCGGGCTCTGAAGTCCGGCCCGCTCATGTGCCTGCTGAGGACTTGCTGGTCCATGACACCGGCCATTTATCGCAGCTACTGCCACGTGCCGCGTGTCATGCGACAGCTGTGTTTGGCGCAGCTCTGCAGCTGGATGGGTGTCATGTCCTTCATGCTGTTCTACACAGATTTTGTCGGCGAGGGATTGTACGAAGGAGTTCCCAGTGCCGCTCCGGGAACCGCTCTCAGGCAGCGCTATGATGAAGGTTAGTAAGTAAAATCTAAATTTACTTTGTTAAAGCACAATTTTTGAGTGATTCATCTTTGTCTGCTATGGGTTGTTGTTCTGTTTAAACTAGAAGTTGATTTGTAAACTCATATTTGGCCTTGTATTGGGCTTCCTGATTTAGGGAAAATCTCATAAAAAAAAAAATAGTGACTACTCTGCATTTACCACAAAATAGACTGCGTAAAAACTGGTTGTTGAGAAAGAGAGAGAGAGAAAAAACAAAAAACGCATTTAAATTAAGTACAAATGACAATTATAAACGACATGTATTCATGTTTTGTGTGCATTATTTTAATTGCATCACAGAATAGATTATAAAAGACATTCTCATGTATATTATATATACATATATCAATGTGACTTAATTAACCAGAAAATTACAAAACCAATATTTATAGCATGGAGCTTTTAAAACATGATTGGTATTTTCAAATGCATGATATACATGACAAAACTGCAGAAATGAGTTTGTGGAGCCACTCTGAGTAGGGCTGCACAATAATCATCGCGCAATATGTTTTGCGCATCTTTTCAGTAAAGCCGGTTCTGTAATCTGTAATTTTCAGCCGGTTCTGCTGAAAAATTCCATCAGGTGTGTGATCTTACATTGAACCGCATTCACTACACAGAGCCGTTGTTCACTGACGAGCTGCGCAAGTTCGGGTTCATTATCAGCGTGATTTTGCGCAGCTCGT
>JAUCNO010001210.1:1107523-1123371 GCA_032353835.1 Enteromius viviparus
AAACTCTGAGTTGGGCAACTCAGAGTTCAAGTTTAAACTCCGAGTTGTTTGAACCTCCTTTCTGAAATAGGCCCCAGGTCTGTCCATTACCTTGTTTACCCTGCACACATAAATAAAACCTTACAGTTTTCAGAAAAAAAATATTTGTTTGGAAAAAAAATACATCATAAATCATAAAAAAAAAATTTGAATCCCATTTCCTGCATTTACATGGGAATTTTTAATTTTTTTTATTTAGGGACTATAGTGATGGAAAATCCAGGCTAAGTTTATTATAATGATAATTTCTGCCAAAAAAAATAATACAATCACCACAAATTCAGAGAGTAGTTTTATAAAGTAAAATGCGTGTGAAAAAAAAATTACATAATGTATAATCTTAATTTCCACAGTTAATCAAATGTTTGTTACAAACTAACTACTGCACCTGAAAATGCATAACCAGGAACCAGTTACTAGCTACAGCTTGTCTCTGTCTCACTGTCTGTTCTGAAGCAGCTCCACCTCATCTTTCCTCTAATATAAAAATGACTAAGATATGATCATATTGAGTCTAACATTAAAGTAGCATTGAGAGTCTTGTCTGGATGTATGCTTGTCCTACATTACTTGCATTAACATGCAATCTATCTATCTATCTGTAGACTAGTTCAAAGCAAATAAATCACATCTATTTTATTGTGTCTAAAATGTTATTTATGAGGGAAAAAAGACGAGTTTTCTCTCAAACATGCATATCTTAATTTGATGTTGCTTTGTATTAATTTTGTTCTGAAGATGTCGAGTAATGCGCAACTGCGCACAGCGCTGACAGGATCACCTGTTATAAAAGTGATTTACCTTATAAAAGTGGAAAGAGCTTACAACAATCGTCTATGAATATGGCATTGTTCAAAACTATTCTAAATATTTATTTTGTGTACTATCACAATAAAAACTATTGGGCCTTTGTAAATAAAAGTAAGTATTCACAAACATGTACATCTAACAACTGACACTGAACACAAGACAGATCCTGACTTAAGTACAGACCATAATCAAGGCAAAATACAAGACACCTGGTAGACACGGCTGGCAGAGGATCAAACACTATTGAACAGGGCGGAGTTATCAATGAGGGAGAACACAAGGGAAACAGAATAAGAAAACACAAGAAGCAGGTGGGACATGATCAAAAGATTTCATACGTCTTTCCTGGCCGTGAAACCAAACCTGACACATTACACAGCTTCTCGGACTCGTGTGAATCCTCACAGTCTGATTTTTATGTGGTTTTTTGTTAATATTAATTGAATCCCTGAGAATGAACTTAGCTGTTTTTAATCTGTCACAGCCACGTATCTATTCAAATTTAACAGGTTTCTAAACCTGATTATTTCAAATTTAAGTGATTATTTCTAAACTAAAACTATAAAAAAAGAAAAATGAGGACATTACTTTTAAATATTACATTTGGAATAACCAATCACTATTTTACTATAATATGTAAAACTGAGTATTTAAGAATAAATACAATAATAAATATAGCTGCAAGACAAAAGCAAAAAAAACAAATAAAATAAACACCTCTCTACATGAAGACAAATGTAAGGATTTGCAAATGTGAACCTTTAGTTATTAATTATTTGTATTTGTTTTTTTTCTTTTTGAATCTTTTTCTTTTAAGGTCACAAGTCACAAAGTAACATATTTGCAAAATGTCCGCCTAAATTCTATGTCACAAACAACTTTATTTTCCCATCAAATTTACTCTAACTGTTACTTCTAATTGGTTGAATAAAAATATTTCGATTTTTTTTATTTAATAATTACCTCATGTTAGCATCAGGTAGCTAGTTAGCCCATAAGCATCAGCCAACAAAATGTTCCAAATAGGCTAGCCTATTTTGTAATTTATAATTATTGATTATATTCCTTTTAAATGTTAATCTTAAATCTTAATCTTAATCTTTGCTGTAAATGTTTAAAGCGAGTTGCTTTGTCAGATTGGCGGCATTTAAAACGCCCCTCTTGAAACAAATACAATTTTTGTTAAAAATCTAATAACTTGAAAACATTTTTCATATTTGGTTTATAATTTCTGCCATTATCACTAGAACTATGATAACATTTCTAAACCCATTTAACTTTTGTTTTACTGAAAAAAATGACATAATTTTTTCTCTAAAATAATTTCAAAAGTATTTATTATGTGATTTGTTTACATAGATATTCATTTATAATGTACCTTTCTGGTGTTTCACAACTAGAGCAGCTCAGATTAGTGTTAATGCAGGGAAAAACATCAGTCACTGTTAATGGCTGACCTAATACACTAATTAATGAGAAACAATGGCAATGTGAACAAAACGCAGCAAAAGGTGACAACATCACCATTGTCATGCATGAAACTGGGGTTGCTTTTTTTTAGCAGGAGACCAAAATGCATGCAAATCCCCTATTTCAGCCAGCCAGAGATCTGCAATCAGGGGCGGCATTCATTTCATCAGCAGGGATAAGCACACAAGGGAAGAACTATGAATAGCAAGAAAATGGTTGTTTTTCTGGAGCACCATCAACCGAGCTCTGACTTCAATTCAATTGGGACATAAGACTAAAAAAATATCCACAGATGTACTCCACCTGTGCAGGCAGAGGTGGAGCAAATATTCACTGGAGAATGTCCAAATAAATCATAAACAGAATTGAGTAAAGGAATAAGAGGTGTCTCTTATTTTCACATATTCAATTTAGTGCTATTAAAGTCCCATCTGCCTTATAATTACCATTATGGGTTGGTGTATGTTTAATATAACTTTTTTCATTGACACATATAATTAAAAGGATAGTCTATTTAAAGGGAAAATTATGTCATAATTAACTCACCCTCAAAAGAACATATTTGGAAGTATGTAGATAACTAAACAGTTCTTCCTTTTGACACTATTGTACGGACACTTGAAAGTCAATAGGAACCAAAAGTTTTCAACATTCTTCAAAATGTCTTATTTTGGCTTCCACACAAGAAAGAAAGTCTTACATTTTTCAAACTTTCAAAATAAGGGTGAGTAAATGATGACAGGATTTAAATTTTTGGGTGGACTGTCCTGTTCCTGTATTGCAAGTTCCAACTAACAGAACTAATGCCAATGGTTTAATAGTGAATGCTTGTAAGTGTATTAATATTTATATGTATATGCTGGATAAAAGCTTTCTAGAATGCATAAATTACTGTCAAAAAGAGGCCCATTCATTTTAATTTCCTACCTAGAGGGATCACGTTTATGTTTTCACTTTAGAATCAGTTGATTATAATATAGAATGAATGTTGAATATGTGTTTGTTTCCTATATAATGGTATATGATTTTTTTTTTTGTACAGCAAGGATAAAGGATTTTGTCACTGTAGCTCACATCAGTAAACTCTCTGAACCCTGAAAATGCCACAGGTAATACAGTGAACCCGTGCTGTTTGTCCCCTGCATTCCTCCCCACTGACCTACATCATAATGTGCTCAGCCAGGAATCTTTTGTTCCAGTGGTTTGTAAACACATCCAGAGAATTCACTCTGTGTGTCATCCACTGTCCCAGGCTTTATGTGGAATTTGTGATGCTTCCAAAAGCAGAATAGGTATAAGGAGAGGTCAATTTTAGAAAAACAAACACCGTGGGTTGGACAATTGTCATGGCATCATGGCATGTAGCTAAAAAACAACATCTATTGAAGCCAAAAAATAGTCATTTTCTACAAACTCTAAGTGGAAATATCATATAATTGTGATTCCTTGATAAAAGAAAACTAACTAACGCAAAAGAACAAAATAGGCAGTTGACTAATGACTTTTGGCTTATGAAACTGTCATGAGACTGTCATCGCATAAAAAAGTAATTAAATATATTAATTAAAAAAATGTAGGGGTTAGTGTGGCAAAGGGCTTATATAAATATATATATATATATAAAACATATGGGAAATTTACGTATACAAATATATCAGAAGTAATACGTTATTTAGCACAAAATATATATTTCCCAATCGGCCTGCCCAATATGATTGATAGCAAAACTTGACAAATGAAATAGAATCCAGTGAGTCGCCAGCCAATCAAACAAACCGTTTAGGGCATGGGGGCGGGGCTAGTTAGTAGCCGAGTTAAGATTGGAAGTCACGAGGTCTTATGTGCTCATTGTGGTTTAGCATACGAGCAGAACCGTGCGAGAGGTGAGTAAAACTTGGCGAAAACACATTGGCCTATCGATTAGGGAGTTAAAGGGAATTATTCTGGTTTAGTCACACTTGATAAATATATTCGCACTCTGGTTTGAGGAAATACTGCGTGTTAGGTGTTTTTGGTAATGCTGCCATATGTTAGCTGACTAACGTTAACGTTAGCTCTTATTCGTCAGTCGGGTCGGTTCACTTCAACAACATCATTATGTTCCTGATTGTAAAGTTTCGCTTACGAATGCTGTTTTATTTCAGGTCCCCTGTATTGAGGGCGTCGTGAGTTTTCTCTCCAGGGTTTATCACTCTGCTCCGCAAGGTGTAACCCAGTCAGGCACCGCCGTGCCGACCCCTAACTAGCTAGCTAAACTAAAGCGACCGACACAAACCAGTAGTTCACCTCTTCTCAGGGCGACCAGCGGTGTGTTTATGTCTTTGTTTTGCGAAAACGGTGAGAACCTGGACGACAGGAGCTACGGATGGGAAAGGTACGTTGATTTCTGTTATTTCTAGCGTATTTTTCTCTCTCAAGACTGCGCGTGTAGTCTCGCGATAGTTGGTTTGTTTAACCAGATCTAGGAGTTCGCATCAATCTTAATGTGTTGCATACTGCACCGATTAAAATGGCGTCCTCCTATGGTGTGACGCACTCTGCAGCATGGGGTTGCTCAACACAGGCCTGTTTGGGGTTTCATCCTATCAGTAGCTAGTAAATGCTGCACCAGGTTGTCTGACTATGCCATTGTTTTCTAACCTTAACAGCAAACTACTTCAATATAGAGATGCATGCAGACCCCAATAGCACCATGACAGGTGGTCCTAGTAGATAACTAGCCAGGCTTATAGAGAGTGGGCACACCTCGATTTAGATGTCTGCTGTGGTTGATATCACAATGCCAAACTGTGTAACACTTGTTGTTTTCTGCGCTAATCCTCATTCTTGTGTTCTTATTTGCAGTGCTATAGTGCAGCTGCCGGAACCTGTTTGGGGGGAACTTAGTCAACGAGCTCGAAGCCTGGAGCCTCAGTGGCCGTACCCTTTTCATGTCAGAGACAAAGTACTGTTGCAGTCGTTTATGTCATCCCCTCCTCTTCAAACAGAAGATACTAATAATTGCCAATTCAAGATCTTCTCGTCTTGCTGATAAACCATACGGGAAGCCAAAATGTCTCTTAATGTCAATCGCAGCGTGTCAGACCAGTTCTACCGCTATAAAATGCCCCGTCTCATTGCTAAGGTGGGTATTATACACATGGCTCGGGTTAATATTTATTTCTATTAATATAGATTTAACGAAGTATGTCAGTAAAGGGTTAATGTTTCTTAATACAAAATTAATCGGATATACACGATCATGATTTATTAGTAAAATATATAATTTCCCTTATTTTTATTTTTGTTGCAAAGCTTATTGCGATTAAATTTGACCATGATACAACTATATATGTAATGGTTACATATGCAAACCAAACTGTGTTGTTTTTCGCAGGTGGAAGGCAAGGGGAATGGAATTAAGACCGTCATAGTCAACATGGTCGATGTTGCTAAGGCTCTGAATAGGCCTCCGACATGTGAGCATTGTTTTTATAAGCTATATCGCTTGAATTTCCTTTGTTTGACATCCTACCGTAACCTTTTATTTAGATCCCACCAAATTCTTCGGTTGTGAGTTGGGAGCCCAAACCCAGTTTGACTCCAAGAATGACCGCTACATCGTCAATGGATCTCATGAGGCAAACAAACTTCAAGACATGCTAGATGGATTCATTCGCAAGTTTGTGCTGTGCCCTGAGTGTGACAATCCTGAAACCGATCTGGTAAATATTTCCATTCTGCCACATGCATTGGGGAGGGGGGGTCATGGTTGAAGTGAGACTATTGATGAACGGGTGCATTCTGGTGCGTGTTGAACTGAGTGCCCTTTGTGTTTGAATGCATGTTGCTGAGTATGCAGGGCTCTATGCATGTAGCTTCCACGTGTTAAGATTGTAAACCTGCCAAAACTGAGGAAATTAGCTGTGTCATTAACTTAATACAAACCACCTTTGGTTGAATTCAGTCTCCTGTTTTCAGTTGCCAAAACCAATCTGCCAATAGCAAGGAGGGAGTGCATAATAATGGGTTTGTTTACCCAAAAATTAACGTTGCTTTATTTACTGATTCCAAACCCATAAGACAATCATTCAAAGACCATACAGCATCTATTATACGCATATACTTTCATTAGAGGGACCGAAATTTCTTGTTTTCGAAAAAAAATGTTTAACTTGTTTTTTATAGACTTGTGAGCACTGTTCCTATGCACCTGCTGATTTCCTCTGCAGTGCAGTACTGAAGACTCCCTGAGATTTTTGCATGGTCTCAGCTGGCCTGGTTTCTGTTTCATGCTGCAGTCGGCCTTATATCCTCTCTGTAAGGTTATAGTTGAGGAATAAAAACTCTGGTCTATACCTTGAACACAGGGCGTGTTATTTTATTTTTTCATAACATTTCTACAAGTTTTAAGGTGTGGGAGCAATTTGCCTCATTTATAACTGAATTTATTTAGTTGAGCAGCCTATTTATCAATTTAGTTTAATTAAGTCAAATGTTCTCCACATTGTAGCACATTAATCCCAAGAAGCAGACCATTGGAAACTCCTGCAAGGCTTGTGGTTACCGCGGCATGCTTGACACCAGACACAAACTCTGCACCTTCATTCTCAAAAATCCACCAGGTAAATACAGACTTTATAGAGATCCCTTAAATCCCTAGTGGTAAACACATTTTCAAGCTATTTTCAATTACATATTGTCCTTTTTAATATTCCACAAACCTTTCCAATTGAAATGGAACTAAAGGAAGGTCAAGACATTTGGGTTACCCTAATCTATTTTAGATGTAGTATGTGTTTGTAAGCAGTATCTGCAGGTCAAAAACTTGTGCCATGAACGATTTGATGTTTCTGAACTCTATTGCTCTTAACTTTCCTTTCTTCTGTCCTGGTGCAGAGAATGAGAGTGGATCGGTGAAAAAAGAAAAGGAAAAGAAGAACCGAAAGAAGGACAAAGAGAATGGCTCAAGTGGTGGAGAAGCTGGAAACCATAATGACATAGATGCCCCTGATGCTGTGGTATGCGCTGCTTCGAGATCGTCTTCTGAAAAACCACTCGCCGGCGTAAGAGATGAGTAACACTGGTGTTGAATGTGATCTTGTGGCAGGATGGGGATGATGATGACGATGGAGACTGGGCTGAAGAGACCACAGAAGAGGCCCAGCGTCGCAGGATGGAGGAGATCAGCGAGCATGCCAAGGGTCTCACGCTCACTGATGACTTGGAGAAATCCCTGGAGGAGAGGGTCAACATATTTTACAACTTTGTAAAGGTGCTTGTCTTAAAATTGTATTGAGAATTGGGGGAGAATTGCTCTATGTATAGACACTTTACTTATTCAGCTTCATCCTTTATTTCTGCGCTTCAGGAAAAGAAAGACAGTGGAGCGATTGACTCGACAGATAAAGAGATCTTGGCTGAGGCTGAAAGGCTGGATGTGAAGGCCATGGGTCCTCTGATCCTGAGCGAGCTGCTCTTTGATGAGAACATCCGTGAACAGATCAAGAAGTACAAGCGTCACTTCCTCAGGGTACGTTCTCGTATCTAGAGCTGGTTTTATATAGGTACTTTTGCCAGTGACTGTAATCATTCACAGTTTAAAGGGATAGATCACCAAAAAAAAGAGAAATTTTGTTATTAATTACTGACCATCATGTAATTCCTAACCAGACCTTCCTTCATCTTTGGAACACAAATTAGGATATTTTTGATTAAATCCATGTAAGAAGCTTACATTTCTGTCCACAGTTCTGCCACAACAATAAGAAAGCTCAGAAATATCTTCTGGGTGGCTTTGAGTGCCTGGTGAAGCTTTATCAGACTCAGCTCTTACCCAGAGTTCCCATCATACTCAAAGACCTGTATGACGCAGATCTGCTGGAGGAAGATGTCATACTCGCATGGGCTGAAAAGGTAACCTGCCTCTAGACTTGACCTTCTAGAATCTCAGATGAAACTATGTAGGTCAGAGTTGAATGTGGCTCAGATAAAAGTAGAGTTGCATGAATCCCGTTCTGATCTCTCAGCTCTCTGAGGAAGGGAAAAAAAAAACATGAAAGGATGTTGCGGTCAGTTACCTGTTGCTAGGCAACCCTGGTCATTTTAGCCTTCGTGTCGGAAGGGGGTTGTAATATGGTAACGTCTGTGATCTGCATGTTGCTGGAGAGCCCAGGGTCTGATAGCAGCAAACACACTTCACTAATCTAATGTTTTTGGAGTTCAACCCTGTTTGTGACGTTTCTGCTATAGGTGTCTAAGAAGTATGTCTCCAAAGAGTTGGCTAAAGAGATTCATGCCAAGGCAGAGCCCTTTGTTAAATGGCTCAAGGAGGCAGAAGAGGAGAGTGAGGGCAGTGAGGAAGAGGAAGATGACGATGACAATGTTGAGGTAAAAAAAAAAATGCATATGTTTGACTTTTCATAACCAGGATTTTTAGATTCAAAAGATCATAAGTAAACCTTGTTAAATAGCACAGGATTTACTCTTATCTGTCTCTTCTAGGTGGTGTATTCCTCCTCTGCCCGTGAGTTGAAAATGGAGACCACAAAACCTGAGAAGTTGGACCATGAGGAGGAGGACATTGATATCGATGCCATTTAAAGATGAAACCAAAAAGCTTCAGTTGCCTCTTCACATATTGCTCAGCTTCTTTTTGTCAGACGCATGCCTTTCACCTCCTTTGGCCTTTTCTTCAGCTGTAGGCCTGGGTTAGCGCTCTGCTCAAAGCCTCTTATTTTAGTCTTTCTTTTTTTTTTTTTTTTTTTTTCACCAGCTCTATTGATGAATGGTTGCTGTTGTTTGTATGCATGAGTTTCTTAGATTATAGAGCATAAATGCACACAAGTTCCCCTTGTATTTTTGCAACCATTAAAGATTTGCCTGTGAATTCCACCATGAGTCTGTCTATTTGGTTTAAACACTTAATATTATAAAGTCTAGGGTCAGCACAATATTTAGCACAATATTTAATGTTTCTCAAGCATATTAGAATGATTTCTGAATAATAAAATTCTATTTAGGAAGTCAATTTTTTTTTAACCATATTTAAAATGCAATATTTTATTACTGTCTTTTTTTAATGAAATAAATACAGGTTTGCTGAGCAAAAGATATCAAAAACAACAACCCTTATTTACACTAGCTAGACATCAAGCACTCAGATGTTTCCAAACCAGGTATTTATTTACCTTTTAATGTAGCACATTTAAAGTAATGTTTTAGTTATGGGACTTGACAGGTTAAAATCAGACATTAGGCCATAAAATCCAAAACATGTAAGACAAATCCAGTAAATCATAGAAATACTTGACACACAACACAACAGTCTCTGCACACATCCATAGAGAAAGTCATAATCCTTCTTAATAACAGAAACAATCCTAACGTTCTGCAAGCAGCTAACTACTACTACTTCAGCAACATTTATATCAAAGATCATAAATATTATTTTCCATTAATCTTTGCACCAGTAGAAGACAGATCACAGTGTTTTGCCCCACACAGGGCTTTTTGTTAAATGCTATTTTCAAAAAGTACAAAATACATTAATGCAGGACTTAATACTTATTACTACTTTGTCAATCTTTTAGGATTTTGGCACATACACACTGTTTTTTTTTTAAATATAAATTTCCGATGGTATTACATTGTGCAAAATGCAGATAAGGTAAAACACCCCACTAGTCTAATGCTTCTTCTCTCTATCCTGATTAGCTTACATTGATCTTAGTGCAACACAGAGGTAGTTTGACAACTACCAGCTTCTTTTCATTAACACTTATTAACATTAATCTGCAAACTTAAACGACTGCATCTAACTAATTAACAAACAATTCTACTATGGGTATGAGAATAACAACAAATTCAAAAAGCGACGCTACTAATGTCCCTTAAATGTTTCGTTCAGAACTTTAAATATCCATAACATTCATTTAAAGGAATATTCTGGGTTCAACAGCATTTATGGCAGTGTTAATCAACATAACATATTGTTTTGAAAGAAATACAGAGGGACTTGCAATGGAAGCAAATGAGGCCAAGCCTATCATTTTTTAAATAATGTTAAAATAATGTTTTGAGCTTAAAAGTGATATTTATGTTACAAAATATTTCCATTTCAAACAAAAAATCTTTTGAGAATTTAAAAGCAAAAATGTGAAGCTTACCATACTATAAAATCACTTTTTTGTTGCTATTAGTTTGCATATTATTTGGGCTGTAAAGCTGTTTAAATCATTTTTACAGTCTTTTAAGTGTCTATGGTTTACAGCATTGCATTGAGATAAAAGAAAATGTAAAATTGTGAATAAATATGCACGAAAAGATTAGAAAGTAATTATTCCGCACTAAAATCATATTAACATTCATACTACTTGCCACCTGTGTCTATACTATTGAAACACATTGTATTTTAATGGTTATGTATTTAATTGGCCCAGTTGTGTATTTTAAGCGCCTTACTTTATTTATTTTGAAAATAAAAGGTGGGACAGAGAAATTTATTTTTGTGATGATTAACATTATTCCACAAATGCTATCAGTCTGAACCTGGAACATTCACTTAATGCAAACTCAAGAGAAGAGGGCATCTCTATTAAATACATTTCAGATTCAAATTGAAAGGAAAAGCATGGGGATGCTAACTTTTTTTTTCTCTCTCTCTCTCTCTCTCTCACATACTAGATTTTAGATGACTAGAATAAAGGTATCACTGACAGCTTCACCAGAAGAGGGCACCGTTGGCTTAGTCAGCTATGATTTTGACGATTGCACAGCCTTTTTCCACTGTAGCATCTTTCCCCATATTGCTTTTGGTATATATTCGGCTTTGGCACGTTACCATGGATATTGATCACTTTTGAATTCAAGCCACCATGCTGGCTGCTTAAAAAGTGTAATCAGAATAATTTTAGAATGAGTCGAGATATGGCACTGCAGAAATAATCAGTGCTACGTACTTTTGAGAACCTCTAATGAGAAAAGTGCAGACAACCCTTGTGTTTGACCCTACAGTAATGGCTGTGTTATCTCACTGTTGGACAGATGCAGTGGCAGATGCTGCCGCTGAGTCACCTGCTGCACGAAGATGAAGAGGAACCCGATCACGAGGGCAGCGCCGAGGATGGATCCCACGACCCACGCACAGGAAGGCTCTCTAGGCACGGGAGGGACCACTGGCTTTGGGGTTGATGTTTCCACTAAGAGATCCTGCACGCTTGACAAAGAGCCATTGTTTGGTAAGGGCTTGAGACCAAGAATGCTGCACATGAGAGGATAGAGATCGACGGAGCGCATGGAGGCCTTGGTGTAGTCGCGGCGGAAAGCGGGTCCACGGGCGACAAACACAGGCTGCATGCTGGGAAGGCTGTTGTTATAACCATGGTTTCCCACTGCAAATCAAACAAGTTAACATTAGATAACTATTTCTGATACTGATTAGTAAGCACATCAATGCCATTAAAGGCATAGTTTGGCCAACATTTCTGAAAAAATGACTCGAAGATAAAATTTCTGGAAAATGTAGCATTACATCACTAGCTCATGAGAGTCTAAACAACTGGTAAAAACATCACACAATAACAGTTAATGTTTTAATCTGAATGATTCATCATAAATGCGGATTATTGTGATTTTTTAAGACTCTCATTCAGACGGTACCCATTCACATTGGTGAACAACTGATGCAATAGATTTCTCCCAATCTGTTCTGATGAAGAAATAAACTTTTGGATGGCTTGAAGATGAGTACAATTTCAGCAAATGTTCATTAATGGGTTATCATACTATGTTCTGCTTAAATTACATAATTACATGAATACATACACATAAAAGATCCGTTTCTGTTCTGCATGACCGTCCAGCCCTCTTTGACCTCTATGATCAGAGGCATGATCCTGACATTGTGTCTGTAGTGGTAATGATCTGGGATCTCCTCCTTTTTAAACACAACCATGTTAGGGTTGGCATTCTTCAACGAACTGTAGACTTCTTCAAGTTTGCCTGGGTTAAGAAGAGAATAACACTCAAAAACCATAAAGCATGTGTCACCAAACATACACCATTTTAAATGACAAAATAGTTTTTGAACAAGGTTTTTTTCTACTGCTTTATAAGTAAGGGATAATGTAGAGGCAGCCGGTAGTTATCGCAGAAATAAGCCCCGACAGTGTGATCTTGTATCCCGCTTATTACATGGCTACTTGCCACATAAAGGAAAAAAACTGGACTTAAATATGAATTTGAAACATTTTATTAATTTGTTTGAAATTAGCATTTTCATCCTTCCGCGAAACGATATAGTACCACGTGACTAACATTCAAACGTTAGTAAGACAATTTATAACATCTACATATGAATATATAACAACGGATGTATTTAAATTTTTCCATTGTTAATTGTGGTTGTCCAGTGTTTGTCACAAGATGGCGCCAAACGGTAATCTTTGTTAGTGAAGGGATTTTAAACGTATAAGTAGTACCGGCTATGCGTTTTTTACTTTCATAGTTATTTCTATTAATACTGCTGAATGGACTGACAAGCAAAAATATTTTTTTATGTAATGTAACATGTATTGTAATATATTTGAAATTATACATTTGTAATTATACATTTAAAATGTAGTTAATTTACAGTATATTAAAAACAATATATTAATTACATGTAATATCGAATGACATGCTACAGTTCTAATTATAAGTACTTTACATGTGCTTTAGTATGTTAGTCAACACATCAAAATAAAAGTACTTCTTAAAAGCACAACAAAAGATGATTAAAATAATGATGAAAGTCTATTTTAAGTAAAACTTATAATTTTACATGATTATAAAATGCATTTTATAAACGTCTAGTTGTGCGTTAAGAAACATACTGTAGTAAAGAAAGTGTACACTTAATTAAACTTAAATAGTGTTTTATTATATTATATTATATTTTTATTATAAGTACAGTTTTTAAACACTTTTTATCTGTAGTACACAAATACATATTCAACACAATTATACTCACTGCTTTCTAGTTTTTCTTTATTGTTTAAATCATAATGCAGTAGTCATGTGTTGTTCATTTCTATTAGGTGGAGTTTGAAGTTCATGATTTCTACTTTGAGAAAAGCCAGCCTGTGATTGTACACGTGTCAATCAGAACAGCTGATACCAACGCACCAAGAGTATCGTGGAACATGGGTCTGTATTGTGCATCATTTTCACATAAACTACATGCACATAATGCGCAATATACACTATACAGTATACTATATACAGTATGTGCCACTCTACAGTGAAATAAATGCACAAAGAAGGTGAAGATTAATAAGCTTTAATAATAGGCAGAATAGGCAGGATGCACACATAGGGACCAGTTAGACCAGACGAGGGAACACAGGACTGAACACAACTTTAATAAATACAAACACGAGGGAAAAACTGTCTCACATAGTGTACATAATTCACTACATTTAGCAGCACAATTTATCCATGTTTCAAAGACAAAAGTCTGAAATAAAAGATGCATTAACTGCGTGTTGTTATTCTTATTGTTGTTGAAGGAAAAGGCGAATAAATGTGAGGCATTTTTCTCCTGACTATTAGGTCTCAGTCTGTTGGAAGGTCAGTCTCGTCCAATCACATGGGATCAGTTTCAGATTGTTGACAATGACAACTTGAAAGCCGTGAAGATCATCACCGCGGATGGCCTGCAGCACGGGAGACTAACAGTTAGAGGTATACAAACAGATGACTTTTCCTCAAGTATTAATCTGTTATATCGAATTCAGTCATATCTTTGCATCTTACACTAAACCAGGGCTGTCCAAATTTGGGCCGGTGTCCTGCAGAGTTTAGCTCCAACCCTAATTAAACTCACCTGAAGCAGCTCATCGAGCTCTTACTAGGCATGTTAGAAACTTTCATGCAGGTGTGTTGAGGCAAGTCGGAGCTAAACTCTGCTGCACACCGGCCCTCCAGGACTGAGTGTCTCACTACTGCTCTCTTCTTTATCTGTATCTAAGGTGGGAAAGGTTTCATGTTCACTGTGAAAGACATAAAGGATGGCGTGGTTCGCTATCACCACGACGACAGCGACACGACTAAAGATTACATCGTCTTCCGCATTACTGATGGCCCGCATCAAACCAGACACAAGTTCCCCATCAACGTCCTGCCCAAAGACGACAGTCCTCCATTCCTCATTACCAACATGGTGCTGCAGCTGTCTGAAGGCCAGACGGCTCTTCTGAGAGGATCTGTTTTGCAAGCCTGTGATTTGGACTCTAGTGATGACTACATCATGTTCAACATCACCAGACCTCCACAGGCAGGAGAAATCATGAAGATGCCTGGTCCTGGCATCACAGGTGAGGAAAGGATGGAAGGGAAAGCTTACAGTAACTGAATTAATTTAATTCTTATACTCTTAAAAATAAAGGTGCGATGCCATAATCATTCAGTTTTCTTTAAAGCTTCTTTAAAGAATCATCTCTTCAGAGGTTCTTTATGGAACTATTTAGGCACCTTTATTTTTAAGGGTGCAATTCATTCTTGAGGAACTGTGTTTCCTCAGGCATGCCTAAAATACTGTTTTATATGTGTGCAGGATATGCTGTGAATCGTTTTCTTCAGAAGGACCTCTTCCACTCCATCATCTACTATCGTCACGCAGGCGGTGAGGTGTTCGATGACTCTTTTGAGGTGGTGCTCTCTGACTTTCATGACCCTCCTAATCTCTCAGAGCCTCAGGTGATTTCTGGATATACAGTACTCCATCGATTGATGCAATATCTCCAACATTCTTCCCAGCTTACAGGGAACAGTCTTACAACTTTTACTCACAGTTATACTGTATTAATGTTAGAACGAAATGTTCCTAAACTAATGTTTATGTTCTTATAACCTTAGTTCACATTTGAAATAGCCTACCTGTAAGATGTCACAACGTTGAGAGAAAACAACATTGGAACAACATTCTCAGAACATTCTTGTATCTGAAGAATGTTTTAAGAATGTTTCATTATGATCATGACATCTTGGCATATTAAAAATAAACACAAATAACATATTTTAGGTGAAAATAAAGTTTGTAGAACATTGCAAGAATAAAAAAAAAATCTTTAAATGTTATTATTAGGGACGGGACTCGATTAAAAAAATTAATCTAATTAATTAAAGGCTTTGTAATTAAGTAATTGAAATTAATCGCATATAAATATTTGACCTGAGAACAGTGAGAAGTAATTTTTTTCATATGGGTTATTAGTATACCATTGAATAATGACTGAATACATAAGCTTAAGAAACAAAATATTGTTTATTTTTGTTCAACCACGTCCAGCAGACCAATATTGTGCCGTGCGTGATTTCACATACACGGCTCAATGTGGAATCACGCACCTGATGGCATTTACCGCTGATTACATGACGGCTTTACTGACCAAACGAGCGAACATATCAACCGATCTGGATCGAGGCATCCCTACCATAGACATATATAGGTAGACGCAACATTGGCTGCTGGAAAACGAGAAACGCGGCCGCCATCTTAGACCGGTCAC
>JAUCNO010001210.1:1123471-1143393 GCA_032353835.1 Enteromius viviparus
TCGCACTAACGCGTTTTTGGTCGCTGTAGCGCCACCTATGGTCCAATTGGGCTGGTTTTCTGCGCCTGAGTAGCGAGCCATACTACTATCATCTGACAAAGTTTCAGCTTTCTAGGCCTTACGGTTTGGGCTGCACGATCGGTTTCAGCGCGGAAAAATAATAATAAAAATCCTAACAATTACAATAGGGTTTCTGCACTACGTGCACGAACCCCTAAAAAAGCAATTAAAGCAGCAGTGGGTTAATTAAGGGTTGGAAGATTTTCATAATAGTTCACACAATACCTGTGAGAGCTGTGGCCTCTTCCAGCTGACTGGTACCAGCCCATTTGAATTGGAGCCAGAGGAAGTAGACGAGGTGCTTCTTGTCACGGCAATTACCTGCGGTTTTCCATTACGCCCTGCTGCACTTCGCTGGTCTCCATACTTGTGACCTATAATAGGTGTCTGGAGTGAAATGTTAAAAACAACGTCAACAAAGCTTCAACAATGAGATTATATAAAAAGTTACATACTGTAAGCCTTTAGAAATTTGGGGGTTTGTTGAGAAAAAAAAAACAAGTCCCAGAAATACAGTAAATTTCCCCTATTATAGATTTTTGAAAATGACTTTTTATGAAATGTATAAGTTGTGCAGCCAATATTGTAAGTGAATGACAATATCTTACTTGAATATTGTAGCCCATATTGTATTGTATTGCTTTTATTGTTATATGTAAAATTTGTATTTATAAAAATGTCTTAAATCTTATATTTTTACTTGCATTTTTAAAACTCTTTTTGTATTTAATGTTAAATTTGTGCTTTCCAGCAAGTTTTAGAGAGTAACGCAATTTCAGTTCTCTGTGTGTCCTGTACATGTGGCAGAATTGACAAATAAAGCTGACTTGACTTGAAAACGTCCTGCAAAGTTTCCAATTGGAAAGTGCACTGTTCATAAAGTTATTGAGTTGACTCTGAATCATTGAAACAAGTCCCACGTCGTTTCAATGTGAAGTCAAAGTGAAACATTAGCATATTGATTATAGGGGCACTTTAATATACATTAAAATGTCAATTATTCCTGTGATGCAAAGCCAGTCTTCAGTTTCACATGATCCTTCATGAAACATTGCTTATTTGTATAAATGTTTTAATGTTAGTGGAAGTTTAATGCATCCTTGATTAATAAAAGTATCAATTTCATTTTAAAACATCAAAAGCCAAGCACCTCTGAGATGTCAAAGTGGAAGTCCAGCGTTTTTCCTGGCAGTTCTTTGGATGAGTTGTTGAATATGCGAGTGAAAGCGATCTCCGGGGAGCCAGTGGACTCTGTGCTGTAGGAGCGCTGCACATCATCAGGAACAACCAAGCTCGCAGAGCGGGACACCACTAACTTCAGAATGTTCTGGGCCTCCTTCCAGTATGGGCTCTGTAGCAACGCACAGACACAACAAACAACAAAACACTTGAACCATTTTTCATCATACCTCCCCCTTCTTTTGTCCTGATTTAACCTTGAGGAACTCACACGATGAAAAGCTTCAATAAAGAGAATGAAAGTGATGATGCAGCTTATAGTTCCTCAAAAGACAAATACATACTACACTGTCCGAAACTACAAACACACCCACAGGCAATGGAGAACAGATAAAGGGAGTCTTCACAGTCTCTTGACAGTCATTGGAGGACAGAAAGAGTAAGCTACACACAGACCTGCACATATTTGCCAATGATCTTCATGATTTCCAAATTGAACTGTTTGACAGGAGCAGCAGACAGGTCAATGTGACTCAGTAAACTGTAGATGATCTGCAGCAAAGACTGCTGCATGCTGTTCAGGCCCTTCTCTAAAAGCTGAAACAGAAGTTAAAAGGAGATTTTATATATACACTTCAGCACCAAGTTATATTACAGAAAAAAGTGGCTTGAGACTTCATCATTCTGTTGAAGCTGAAGAAATTATTCAGTGGCTATTTCGAACATGGTGGCAGATTTATTGCTGCCTGAAAACGTTTATTTTTACTTGCATTTTATTTTTTACTAAATCCAACTGTATGAATTAGTGCACAGTGCAATCAATCAAATATCCTCTATTCAAATTTACCTCAGCTAGGTATGTAACCAGGTTAAAGGTGATTTCAGAGAAGGAATCGTGCAAGTAGCGGCACACCACGTTAATCCAGTTGGTGCTGTCTCTCGAGTAACTGCGTGTTGAGTACAAGCTCATCATGTGTGCCAGGTTGGCCAGGGTTGCTGACTTTTCTTCAGCACACACTTTGGCGATCCGATCAGCCGTCTCCTTACAGAACACTGTGGGGTTGTCAAAGTGCTGGACCAGGTGTGGCAGCAGGCAAAGGATATTCAGAGGAAAACCTGACAGGAAAAAGTTTTAGAAAATAAATATATGGACAGTCTCTAAATTACTGAAACAGATATTGATATTGAACCAACGGCGCACCTGCCAGCTGCGAGGGGTCTATGAGTGTGTGTCGGGACACAGTGATGAGTTTACTGAGGAGGTGAATCGTAAGCTCCTGTGTTGCAGTTGAAGTGAAACCCTTCAGGAAGAGCGTCAGCAGGCCAGGGAAGTTGTACCACTTCAGTTTGGCCTGCACTCTCTCCAGCTTCTCTCTGCTGTCCGGCTTCTCCAGGGGCAACTGAGCCAGTAGTCGGTTTAGCAGCCTGAGTGCAAGCAAGTACTCAAACTCATAATCGGACTCCAGCAGCGACGTTGCAATCCAGAAGACCGTCGCCATCAGGTTGGTGGGGTCAGTTGGTGGCACCACCTCACCAGATCCTCCCCCATTTCCACCTCCTCCTCCATCTCCACGAACACCATCCTCTCTTAATGATGATAAGCTCCGTGTGCGGGCTAGATTTCCGTGGCTACCACCCAGTCGGTCGGCTACATCGAGGGTATTGCTGCGGCGGCGGTCTCCCAGGCGTTCGCCCATCAGACTTGCACGGAGCGAGTTGCTTCGAGCGTGGCTGTAATGGACATGCAAGAAACTTCCACTGCCAAGGTTCAGCTGACCGGTACTTTTCCTGTTATTGGCAAACTTGGTGCCCTGCAAAGGATCATGGGAGGTCCTACAGAGGTGAAGACAACATCTCAGGTTTATTTGGATAAAATTTTTTTTACATATGAAGAGAAATGATGTTTTTCGGTTTTGTGGTGAGCATGTCTTACTGTGAGAGTGCAGTGAGCAGGTCGTAGCTCTTCATTGTTTCAGCAAGAGTGTCTATACCAGCCTCTAGTGTCAACAGCAACTCAATAACAAAACCCTGCAGGAGACAAATGAAATGTTTGACTATGACTTTTAAGAGATCAACCAACATGCACACTGATTTAAGTCTAACTGATAAGATGATGTTTTGTTGAAATTGTAAGAATGAATCTTGGGCTCAAGAGTATTATATACATTTTTTTAATGACAACTATGCCAAAAATATTTTTTTATAATTTTTTATAAATTGCTATTTTCATTAGAGAAATAAATGATGTTTCTTTAAATATACTATTTATTAATTTAAATAAAAGTAAATTATTCAAAATTATAAAATTAAATGTAAAATGAATTATAATAATAAAAGTATTTAAATATACATAAATGCAAACTTTACTTTAATTTACTATTTTTGGGCCAAGAAGAACTCTGAAGCACTGGCCCGATTAGCTCAGAAGAAAAAAATCTTCTGTTGTTTCCTTATCAGTACTTCCACTAAAAGACTGGAACATTTCTATATACCTGAGCCTCTTCCCCTGGATCTCCCACAGTCTCTACCAGACGAGAAAGCACGTCTGACAGTGTGGAGGCTGTGAGTGGCTGTTTCAGTGCTCTGAAGATCTGGAAAGAGCGACCAGCGTAATGCCGCGATGAGCAGGACAGAGCTGTCTGCAGAGCAACTTCACTCAGTTCCTGCTCCAACTGGTAACCTGATCGAACACGCAGCACCAAAACCCATCACAAATACAGCCGACATATTTCTTTCCGACAGAAGTCCTCTAACTGGACATTGAAATTAGCAAAAACTGCTTCTTACCTGACGGTGTCTGTTTGAAGACGTTGACAACATGGCGGAGGAATACACTTAGCTGATCAGCACTCTTGATGTTGGGGTTTTTGGGAGAGACGTCTTCATGGTTCCACAGCGGACCACGTTTTCTACGGGTCAACCAATCAGAAGAATAGAATTGGAGGAAGTGACACAACGGGAAATGTCTAACATAGAACGAAGGCTCACACAACTTTTAAAGAATAACCATTATGCAAAAAAACACTCAGAATCAAACATTCACACGGATGAGACAGATCACACACACACACACACACACATGCAATGCAACAATACCCTCTCCTGTTAGACATGGCTGCAGGCAGAGGAAAAAATACAGTATCTTAACAAGAAATAAATGTACAGTTGTATTTAAATCTAAATTTCTGTTACAACATTTTAAACCCCTCACTATTACAATATTTGTGATATTTCACATGACGTAAACATAACTTAAACGTCAAAAGGATAGACTACCTTAAAACTTTTCTGGATTCTATGTTTTAAAGTTTAATACGAATCTATACTCAAAAATGATGTGTAATAAAATGATTTCGTAAAATTTTAGCAATTGAATTAATCTGCCATTGTTAAATTTACTGTTTTTAAATGCATTACTATTGTCATTACTATTGATAAGTACATTTCACAATAGACAATTGTAATACATTTCTCTCATAATAATTTTAAATGAAAGTTAAAATGTATTTTTGTTAATCGTCATGGAAAGCTTTGAGCAATTATTAAACCCAACCCATTTCATTGCTTGCCAGAAGCACTCCTGAACATACAAAACTCTCAAGAAAGAATGCAGGTTATTGGTTAAAATGTTTGGTGTTATTGAACATTTCACAAGCCTAAGACGGAGAATTTGACAGACCGGCCTTCAGAGACCCCTCACCTTGAGCTGATGAACTCGATGAGGTTTTTGACCTTCTCGTCCTGCTCTGCAGACAGGTCCACTTCATTAAGCAGAGTAGGGGGGAGGTGAGGCAGCACTGAGCTGCCCAGACTGATACTAGAGGATGTGGAGCTGGAGCTCAGGCCAGAGTCTGTCATAGGAGATGGCTGGTAGTCTGGCATCAGCTCTGTGACACCTGGGAGTCAAACCGATGCACAATTATTACTGTAATTCAATCAACTCACTTATTAATTAATTGCCATTACCAGAGCACTGAGGCAGACAAATACTGCAAAACACATTTGGTTTTAAATACCTGTGAGGTTGAACTCCTGAAGAGTGGGTTTGACTGTCAGAACTCTGGGCTCATTCAGCTCACGGTTGCGAAGAAGTACAGACGCTAGTGACTGGACGCTGCTATTGGTGCCCTGGACGACCAGCAGGTGGAGCAGTAAACGCTTGCAGTGCTCATAGACCTCCGGGTGCTGATGGTCAAAGCCTTCAAGTGCAGTGCAAATACGCATTTTAGGACATACAATGTGGAACATACCAGGGATGATGGTTAATTAACTGTACTAAACTGTACAGTTGAGCATGCGTTACCTATAAAGATGGCATGCAGTAGCAGGTGAAGGTATGAGCTCCATTCCACTTTGACTCCGTGGTCTACAATGAGGTCGGTCAGCAAGATCACTGCAATGTTACACCTGTAAAAAAAGGCAATGTGTTGTCAGTGGTCAAAGGTCGAGGAGATAAGCACTGAATTTGAAATAGAACACATTGAGTATGTCGAATCACCTGTGCAGGGACACTCCAGGTGTGGTGGTCTCAGGCAGGTAATCGACCAAAGGTGACCAGCACCCACCAGTGGGAGGAAATGGGAGGGGCTCTGGCCGGTTATGGTCCATCACCTTTAGACGCCAGTTAGCGTAGACAGGCATAGAGTCACCTACAAAGAGATGTTCATATAACACCATTCAAAAGTTGAGACCTGGGTTAGGGTCTTTAATGTAGGCTGCATTTGTTTGATCAAAATACAGGATTAACAGTAATATTGTGAAATGATATTACAATTTTCAATTTCAGCTTTTAAAGAGCTAGTTCACCCCAGAATGAAAATTAAGTCATTAATTTCTCATCCTCATGTCGTTCCAAACCCATAAGAACTTTGTATACCTTCCTTATACAAATTAAGATAATGTTGATAAGATCAGAGAGCCATCTGACCCTCCATAGACAGAAACACAACTGAAATGATCCCAGATGCAGAAAAATGTGAATGCTTCTCCGATTTCATCAAAACTATTTTAATTTGTGTTCCGAAGGTGAATGGAAGTCAGAAGTGTGGGGATAGTGATGTGAATGTACTCACTCTTCTCCTCTTCATAGGATCCTCCCGAGCTGCTGCTGTAACGGGACTCCAGCCGATGGTGCTGTCTGTTCAGATTACTGTTCAGACCAGTGTAGATGTCCAAATGAGTGTAACTGTGCAGATATACAGAGTTTTTTTAGTTCTTTTGAGGACACAGCAAATAAAAAACAACCAGACAGCAATAGCTGATAATTAGTTTTTGGTTTATTTTTAGTAGGATTAGTAAAAAGTATTTTTTTTATAAAATGAAACACTTTTTAGAAACACATTTTCTAAATCTAGAATCAGTTTACCTGTCCTCCATATTGGAATCTTTGATTTTGCACTCATGGTGTCCATCAGGTCCAGGTACCATGGTGTTACTACTAGACGTTGTTCCTGAAAAGAGCAAGGCATTTCAAAAAATGACAGTGAAAATGTGATTGGATCGTCTGTTAATCTTGGGGTTTAACATTCTTAATCTTATTTGTATAAAGGCCATGTTGATAAATGCAAGTGACTTAAGGTATGTATACCTGATGTAACAGAAGGGATCTTGTAAGAAGAAGTAATGCGGTAGTAAGGTGGGTTATCCATATGAGTGACGGCTGAGGATACAGGGTCTGTTAGCTCCAGCTCATACATTAACTCCTCCAAGAGCTGCATTGTCTTATCCCTGCCCAGATACACCACCACACGCTTCACCTGCAAAAAAAAAAAATGGAAATGCGATCAGAAACACAACAGAATGTTAGGAAGTAACATGTACAAATTCTCAAGAACAGCCCATCTTGCGTAAGGATTGAGTATCCGGCCAGGACAGGTGTCACTCACATAAGGCAGGAGACTCGGTTCACTGTTGACTCCAGACATGCTGATGAGGAAGTGCAGGATGATCTTTAGATTTTTAGGCCAGCTGTCAGCTAAAGTGGTCCAGACGTTTTCAATCTCTGACCATGCAAATTCATCACCATACTGTAAAATCAGACCATGTGACAGTCATGCAATAATCACCTTGGGTATGAAAGTAGTATTTATTAAAAGTAAAATAAAACTAAAATGAAACCGAAAAAGGAAAAATGATGTTTGCTATAGAAAAGTAGCGATATTTCCACCTGTACCACATTCAGCACATAGTGGATATGTAGCATGTGTGTGCGTTTACCTTTGCAGTCATGAACATGAGGTTGTTGAGGATCATGGTAGTGGCATGTGGTGAGCCCCAGCCCTCTCCTCTCAACCAGCGACGGCTGTTCACCATCATCATCTCTCTCTCATGGGCATCCTCCTCTTCCTCTGTTGTTGAGGGTTCCTCTTGACGTCGTGCTGAAGGCTTGAAGTCCACCAGCTCTATGTTGTTCATCCAGGGTAGGAGGTAATGCAGCATCACCTGCCGGCCACCAGGGTGCGCTGTCTGTATTCTCTGACTCACCTCTGAGTAAAACACCCCAGAATATTATAACACACAGTGTTTATGTGGGGGGATTTAATTTTATTGTATTATATTTTATATTCAAAATAAATTTTGTGTTACAATATAAGGGTATCGTTGTAAGAAAGAAAAAAGTATTAAGCAGTGCATCAGTTTTAACACCGATAATACACTGATAATAAACCAGCAAATCAGAATGACTTCAAAAGGAGCATGTGACAGTGGAGTAATGGCTAATGAAAATTGCATCACATAAATAAATTATATTTGAAGTATATTAAACTAGGAAACCAATGTTAGAAACTGCAATATTTCTCAATATTACCTTTTCCTGTATTTTTTTATCAAATTGATCCCGATCTTTTAACGGCAGCTTATGTACCTGAGAAGATGGGAAGGGTGAGTTCAGGGTAGGTCCGTGCCAATTCTTCACTGAGCTGGTAGTAGGACACCGAGTAAAGGTGAGGGAGAGGGGAGGCTGGAGACAAGACCCCATCAGTACGCTGGATCTCCAGTTTATGGGCATAACGGAACAGTTTGGGCTCCAGGATCTAATATACAAACATATGATTTTTATTTACCCAATTGTACACTCTTGGTATTCTTCGACCGAAAAAAAAAAAACTCTACTGACCTGCAGTAGCTGCATGGCGACCTCATAGATGTCTCTGGAAGAGTCAGCAGCTTTAAACAGGATGAGATTCAGCAAAACCACAGTATCAAACTGGTAGTCCCTATAAGAGACAAACAAACAACACAATATTCATTTTAACCCGAATTACAGACACAAATGCAATCGCAAGAACGTTGCAATACGTACCTGTTATGAAAGACATTGGCGATGGCTCTGAAGCAGCCTGAAGCAACTCTGCGTGAGCCGGTGTAGCAGCGATCCACCGCCCAGAACATCAGATTGCTCTGGTCTGGGTTCAGCTCTAACAACAACATCACGGCCTCACAACCCAACTGATGCACCTGAGCGCAAACATAAATGCATGTGAAAGTTCATTAAAACTGATTTGTTAGTGATGCTAATGTCAGAACGTGAGTTAAGTGCATTTACCTTGCGGTCTTGAGAGTCTAGAATGTTGTCCAGCCACTTATACAGATACCCATCAGAGGACAGGCCAACATTATCAGCCACAGGACCACAACACAGCACCGCAGACATGGCCTGTGCAGATACACATCACACCATATTCATGAGAGTGATATCTGTAGTGACCAAACAATGCAAATGTGTGTGTTTTTTTTTTTTTTTTTGAGACTGTACCTTTAGTGCACAGTACTGGTGTCTGTTGATCTGCATGTTGCGGTCGCTGTATCGGTCCAGTGGTGTGAACATGATGCTGAAGGGTCCAGCCCAATGACTGAAGAGCATGAACAAACTATGTCTCAGTGACTGCTGAGGAAATATACTCCTCCTCTGATGGACTGCAGAACCACAATCATAAGATCAGTTGAAGTTAAAATCAGTAAACTTGCTTTGAGAGTTATTAATACTAAGAGTTTCTGTGGCTGTGTACCTGGTACATTCTGTATGATGTTGGCCACTAGGGCACTGAAGTGAGAGCGGATGTCTCTGAGCGTGTCTGAATCTTTGTCGTTCTCAGCCTCCAGAAGCTGTCGGGTGAGATCCACATATTCCAGCAGAGTGCTGTTCAGAGAGTGAGACTCCCCGTCCAAACCACCACTTGCACTGCACACAGAATGCACAAACCTTACAGTTGAAGATACAAAAACTGGTAGCTATGAAATAAGCCTTAGGAGAAAGGAGTTCATAGAAAGCTATAAAACTCAATAGATCACTTGAAATGCAATGGAAATGTTTATGCAAAAACACACACAAAAAAAATACAAATAAGAAGCAGCTGCTATTTTATGCGTGTTGGACAAGGTCAAACCAGGCATTTCTCTTTTGATGCTACATTTATTTAATCAAAAATAAAGAAAAATAAAAAAGTTTGTGAAATATTTTTACAATTTGAAATACATACATACTGTTTAATGACATTTTTATACTGCAATTTATTATTCAATGGCAAAGCTTATGATGGCACTGTTATTTCTGTATTCTGTCACACGATCATTCAGAAATCATTAAAATATGCTGATTTGATTCTCAAGAAACATTTCTTATTATCAATGATGAAAACAGTTGTGTTATTTAAAGGAATAGTTGACCCAAAAATGAAAATGACCCCATAATATACTCATCCTCAAGCCATCCTAGGTATGTATAACTTTCTTCTTTAGATGAACGCAGTCGGGGTTAAAAACTAACAAAAAAACCTTGACGCATTTTTGCTGCCCCTAAAAGTGCTGTACATGTTGTGAGACTTACGTCTGACTGATGACACCAGAATCGGCCAATAGTTCAAATATCCGGACCAGCTGGACTCTGAGAATGTCACGACGCCGGCGTCGCTTCATGTTCTGCAGAAACAAACAAACACAAGGATTATTACAATTGTTGTGATGGACAAAAAGCTTGCATTTAAATTGTCTAGCTGAAACATTCATAAAGTGATGAACTCACCTCTGGCCTTCTCTCAAGCGCTTCTTTAATGATGGGGTTTAACTCCTCCAACAGCTCTCTGGAAGATACACCACTGGGTTAAAACGCAATATTATTACGTATGCACTTTTTGTGTCAGGTGATCTCAAAGTGTACCTGAAGGCAACAGGGTTGGTCCTGCCAAGCCCCAGGACGAGAGACTCAGTGATGTCCATGCTCTCAGAGCGCATCATGGGAACCACATGCTTGAACAAGGAGGAAGGGGACGGAATGCTAATGATCTGCAAAGACACACATCTTGTTTCAAATATGGTGTTCAAAAATTCAAAAATGCTTTTTCTCATATGGGTAGGGTGCCATGACCTCTGACCTTTGAGTCGTAACTGTATCCGCTGTCTGGGGTGGATGCCAGGGTTTCAGGTGGGGAGCAGCGCACAGAGCCAGGGGCTGATGAGGAAGAGGATGAGGAGGATGAAGATGTGGAAGAGGTGGCAGAACTGCAGCAGAGGATTAGGTAGTTCCTCCAAAGGCCCACATATGAATCACTACTACTGCTCATGCTGTTCACCTTCTTAGCATTGATCGGGCTGCTGCAAGGTCAAAGGTCACACGGGAAAGTCACATAATCTGTCTTACAAAAACATATCATAAACAGTTTGACAAATAAAAGAATAAAGGATAACAATAATGGCTATCAAATACAGTCTGAAAATATTATAGGGATCATATGATGCAATTAAAAACTTTCCTTTCTCTTTGGAGTGTTACAAGCTGTTAGTGCATAGAGAAGACAAACACATACCCAATACCCAAAGTAATGTTCTTTTTGGCATAAGATCCCTTTAAAATACTGTATAATTATTTTTACCCAAGTCACCTAGTCTTACTAGAGACACATTGGAATGTAAAAGCATACTTGATGTCGACTTGTGGCGAGAGCAGCTGAAGGCGCGTGGAGGCGAAGACCCAAGCATAGCTCAGCGCAGTAGGGCAGTGCTTGGGCAGGTTTTCTTGCCGCAGGTAACTAGATAGGCTGATGACCCAGGGGTCCTGGCCTTGCGTCACATGGGCAAACACCCAGATGTGGGAGGGGCTTACCACATCAAACTGGTGGCTGATGGGAGACGAGCTCCACTCTGCCAGAGTCTGAAGGTCTATTCCACTGGGACAGTACAGCAGATTTGTCTACAGCAAAGAGTGGCCAAAAAAAAATTTTTTGGTTTTATTTTTACTTTTTTAGATTTTTAAGTATTTCTGTCTGGAGGGGACACAAACAACGCCAAAAAAAACAACGTCCAGCATTCCCTCACCTGATCAGCCCCAGTAAGGTGAATAAAGCTCTCTAGGACTGAAGCACTCATTCTGTCCATCACGTCGATAGCCAGCTCCTCATCTCCCTGAGAGAAAAAAAAATGATTAAGAAGAGCAAATAAAAGAAAAATGTCATCTCATGCAGGTGAACAACAGGAAGCCATTTAGAACAGATGGTTACCTTAGTGATGCCAAGGGCCGTGTGCAGTGATCGGACTTCTTTGAGGACATTGACAGCGAGTCTGCGTGTTGCTGGTCGACAGCTGCACAGCACGACCAAAGCCAGACCCTCCACCACATGCAGAACCGTCCAGAGAGGAGATCGCTCCAGAGGGAGAGATGGGCTCTGCAAAATACATGGGAATATATATATAATGCACATATAACTAAAAATATATGATCAATTACAATATAAAAAAAAAACTACAAAAATGATTCAAAAGTTTGGGGTTGGTAAGACTATGATATACATTAAAACCATAATATATTGGGAAATATTATTACAAGTTAAAATTATTATTAAATAAATATTCTATTAATATATGTGTGTTAAAATGCAATTTAGTCCTGTATTTATTTTCTGCTTCTTAATTTTTTTTATGGAAACCACAACACATTTTCGTGTTCGTCTACAATTACCCCATTAACTTCAGCCAGAAATGGTGTAATCTTTGACGATCAGCTGACCTTCAAAGACCACATTGCACAGACTGCTCGATCTTGCAGGTTTGCATCACACAACACCGGAAAGATCAGGCCCTTCCTAACCCACATGTGGCACAACTTCTTGTCCAGGCCCTTGTCATTTCTAGGCTGGACTACTGCAATGCTTTTCTGGCTGGACTTCTTCCAAGCACAATCAAACCTCCAAAAATGGTTCAGAATGCAGCAGCATGACTGGTCTTAAACGAGCCCATGTTACACCTCTCTTTATCTTCTTACACTGGCTCCCAGTTGCAGCTCGCATCGAATACAAGATATTGATGCTTGCTATAGAACAGCCACAGGCTCCACATCCTCAAAACACTCTCCAAAACATTCTCGTTCATAGTTCCTGGCTAGTGGAATAATCTTTCCAGCCCTATCTGAAATGCTGGATCCCTGTCAATATTCAAACAGCTGAAAACTCATCTCCTTCGACACTACCTGACGTCATCCTAAATTACTATATTTATTAAAAAAAATGTTTTTCTTTACTTATCCCTTCCCTCTGCAGCTTGTACTTATTGGAACAGTGCCTGAGGCTGGTATTATGGGCACCTCTTCTTCTGTTCGATCTCTATGATTAATCATTTTACATATTTCCCATTTTTAAGTCACTTTGGATAAAAGCGTCTGCAAAATCACTAAATGTAAATAATATTATATCTGTATGTGTGTACCTGTGAATCATGGCTGCGGTTGCTGCTCTGTACTGCCTGTCTCCACTGCATGATGAGCTGCAGCAGCATCTTGACAGCATTGTCCAGTAGTGTGGGGTGAACGTCAGTTACCTCTCTCACAATGAAATACACAAAACCAGACAACACATCCTCTCTCCAGTCTGGGAAGTCCATCATCAGAGCCTGCAGAGTGGTGAACGCCAGACCACGCAGCTCCTCATCCATATGGATGGTCAGTCTGGATGGGTGGGAGAATGAAAGTCATTGTTTAAAGAATAAATGCAACACATCATCTCCTAATAACAGTATCCTGCGTCACCAGAACCGCAGAAAGGTCAAGCGGGTAACGGTGACATATGAGTTCTGACTACATGCTATTACGACTTCACAGGAAGTCTGACTCAGATTGTGGTTGCTATACAGGAAGTTGTGAATATATGGAAATACTTCATATTAGTCTATGAGCACTTCACGTAAGTGTTATTTTCTTTTTAACTCATACCCCTTAAATAAATAAACAGTGAATCAGAAACAAATCATCAAATTCTGTGAATGGTCAGTAGGCATAAATGTAATTGTTCTAGAGCAACAGTAAAACTAGTGAATGGGGGTTGGAGTTTTCTTGTGGGGATGAATGAGGGTTGACATGAGGGTCACAGGTCATTACTTGGCCAGTAGCTCGATGAGATCCTGTCTGCTCATGCCATCCGGGATTAGTCTAGGAATGGCAGCTACACATGTCCGGAACAGATCAATCTTCGGTTTACGCTCCCCACTACAGCAGAACACAAACATAATAAACAACACCATTTATTTTCATATCATTTAAAAAAACTCCTAGCTCTTATGCAAATAAAATCTCAAGAAACTAACGTGATCATGTCCTCAGGCTCTTTGTTGGACATCTGAACGTTGGTCATGCTCATGGATCGTCCCACCTCTTTATCCAGGTGCCTGAGGATGTTGTCCAGGGCCTTCCTAACCTGAGGGTAATACAGAGACATACCTACACAAACACAGAAAGAAAACAGCTTAGTTCACACGCAAAATCTGGTACAAGAACGGAAAATGTTACAATAGACTACATACAGAGGCATTTCCTGCCCTTCTAAACAATGAGGCCAGATAAATAAAACCACTATCTCCACTAATGGGCATGCAATGAGTTTTCCTGGAAAAAGCTAAACAAACTACTCAAAAAGTCAAATATGAAGAAATTGTGACCAATGGCCACATTGATAAAGGAATGGACCACAATTACAATCCCAAAATAAGTCTTACTTTAAACCACACAAACACACAAAAGAACTTGGCAGGAAGTCCCAACATGTATTTCTGCTGAAAGTTCAATGAGGACAGCTCATGCTACAGGAATCACAATATATCGAATATGACCTAAAACGCTTTAGGGTAGGCACAGGCTTCACTTTAGAGAGCTGTATAGGAACTGTAAGGGTCCGTACCGATGACCTTGGCTTCCTCGTCTGTGAGGGTGGTGTTGAGGAAGATCTTTTTGACCCGCAGCGTGTTGCCTGAAGGTAAGATGACACCTGTAGTGGGCATGGGTGGCTCGCCATCCTTCTGTTGTAAGCTGTCGGCTATCACCAGGAAGGCCCGAAGACCAATATTCATCCTCTGAGAGAGAAGAGAGAGATAATTAGTTTCAACGTTTTAATATTTAATGTCTGGCGCATTATGTGAATGTTTTCACACACCTCAGGATTAATGGTGAAAGTCTTGTGGGACTTGCCCACACACAGCAGGTCATAGATGATCTCTTTCATGGCAAAGTCCAGCCGTTCCTTTAGAGAGGGAAAAACAAACATGCCACAAACCAATTAAAGCCAACGCAATAAACCAAAACCAACAGTCACAATATGATCACAATAGTCATTTTATTTACCTGAGCGATAAATTGAATAATTTTAACAAAGATGTTGAGGGGTGTGTCCCTGGGCACCACGCTGCGAGAGCCCTTAGGGAAAAGTGCTGTTACAATACTGAGGAGACGACTGTGAAGGAAAAAAGATCATGTGAAATGTTATAAACAAGAATTGTTTAACAATAGCAATGTTTGTATTCTTAGTATGTACGCAACTGGCATCAATTCAACACATTTCTGTAAACCTGTATGATGGTGTAGGATAGTGTGTCCCACCTCTGTGTGGTTGTGTTGCTTTCACACTTGATCCTGATTATGTAAACCCAGAGCAGCCGGTACAGAGACTCCAGTGCTACACGAGACATTTTGGGGTCTTTGTTCTAAAAAAAAAAAAAAGAAAGATACAAAAATGCTCAGACAACAAGATCTTCATGAAATAATCCACTTATTTCCCAAAAGTAAAAATAGTAAAAGTAAAAATTTCCAAAATGTGAAAAAGGTTAAAAAGAATTGTGGATTTTTACAAACACACTGATTTAAAGCGGCTTCACACTAAGCAAGGTCTTATAAAATGACCTCCAAAGACAATTCGCAAACGAACTAGAAAATATGCTAGAGTCATTCATAAAGAGCTGCTGCTTCATCTGTGTCATGATGGGGGATCAATAGCTCACTTGCTGCTCGTGATGGGCTAATGAGGAATATGACGCACTGGACTATTTACAAGCTAATAAGAGCCATAATATTTGCTTTAACTGCACTGATGCACAAAGAGATGACTCATAAATCGACTGCTCAGCAGAAGCAATTGGATGATGAAAGAGGGATTCATAAAAACTCTGCTAATGAATCTGTGATTAACACATCATGGCTCGTCCAAATTCGAGTCATTGACTAAGCAGTTGTCTCTCTCACTCTTTCGGCTGCTCGGTCTCTCCTTTGCACACACACACGCACACACACACACACACACACACACTAATCAGGCTGCAGCAAAGAGCATCAGACAGGGTGTAATGACCAACATTCACCATAGGGGGCGATATGATCGCATGGTTTGCAAGGAACATCTACTACATAAGTACTAGAGCACAAGTAAGTGAAGATTCCCTGGTGTCTTTTATCAACAGGGATGCCATTTCTTTACTGAATTACCAAGAATAATCTTTTCTCTCTGTTCTATTGAGTCTGCAGATACATTTTAAACAGTTGTACCTTCAAAGCCACTGTTAAAAAACTTTATTTTTTCTAGAAGTGCATTGTGATTGCTGTCAAACTTTTCTGCAAACTTGCAACATTAAAATGTAAGCTAAAAGTTGAGTCCCACACCTGCAAGATTAAAATAAATCACTTCTGTATTAACAATTTGATTAAAGAATTATAATTCCTTCTATATTATCACCTACGTTTGCTTTTTGAATGTATAGTAATGCTAAATACTTCTAGATTTGTTTTAGGCAAAAGTGAAATAAGAGATCATATAAAAACTTTCGTCACTCCTTCAACAGTGAGTCCTTGAACTAGGTGGTCTTGTGTGAATTTTGCAGACAGCAGGACAGTAACGAAGGTATGTACTGTAGCATTGTTTCGTCTACGGACAAGTAAAAGTGCCAGAGGTCCCAGGAAGCCCATGTGGAACACAGGACACTCACATGCTAGCTCCCTTGTGGTTAACCATGGTAACTCACCTGCAGGGTTTCAATCTGCTTACGGATGCTGTTGTTTGACGGCATCTGGAGCCAATAAACGCAGGGGTAACAAAAAAGATGACAAAGGACAGGGGGTGATGGTGAAGACATGCAGGTTAGAAAAAGAACAAAACAAAGTTTTGTGCTACAACAACGTGCAAAACAAAGTGCAGGGTGCATGAGATTTAATACTTCAGTGTCAGATTCCCTACAGAATCAACATGAGTATTCTAACATTTATCTATACTTCCTTAAGGAATGAAAATGGCCCATTAAACAAAAATCTCAAGGAAGATTATTTTATATTTAACTTAAATACAGCTGATGTGCTGATACAGAGTTTCTGATAAGCGAGAAGACAAAAAGCAATAAACTAAAAAAATTCAATTATAAACAAAAATGTGAAGCAAGATTAGTGCATGCAAACAGATGATTACAAGCAAGAGTCATAGTGCTGAGTCAGAGTAGATGCTGTATAAGAAAAAAAACCGCATATGAAAATAATGCTTCCAAAAAAACAAAAACATCCACTCTGATTAAGGTCTGTTGATCTAGGAAGACAAACTACAGCAGGTATAGGAGCAGACAGACAAGCAGAACTGCAAAGGGAGTCCATGGATCAATCAGGGGAGGAATTATCCAGCACTGAGACTACAAATCCCATAAACCTGGGCTCAGTTGGCTAAAGACATTACACCAGATCACAGAGAAAATGTCACTTCTGATCCTGAATCATACGCATGACTTTTTGAGAAGTGTAAGAAGCAGCCCGAGTAAGATTCACACTACAGTCCAATTCTGATCCAATCCTGATCTAGACTCGAAAAGCGGATTTAATCAGCACTGCAGGGAGTTCCACAGAGTTTGATTACTCATTCATAAAATCACCACCACCAAATCGAAGCATCAAATATCAATCCTCAAGATTTACATGAAGTAGTGGAGTAGATTGGAGGGAAACTCAATGATTGTTGAAAGGGAGTTCGGAAACCACTAAAATGATCACATCCTGGTAGATGAACCAGCGACGATGAAAAAGTACGTGGACAAGAACAAACACAGTTTGGAGATATGATTGAGAAAGAGTGAATGACACGGGTATAATTAACCAAACGGCATAAGCAAGAGGCATTTCATAGACGTTTGTAACGCCACACCTTTCTCTGAAATTATGTAAGTGAACCAACCCACTCACAGAATGAATTTTCATATTAAATCATCAAACCTGCCTCCAGGCTTCAGAATCTGTATGTATCAGCTGCTCTGTTTTTGCAGTGCCCAAACAACGTGATTAAAAGGTAAGATTTATAGCTGCTTTTAAGCTGTATTTTCTATGGTGCAATCTCAGCTCTAGTGGTTTTTTTTTGGTTTGCTTTTTTCAAGGACGTCACAAAGCTAAAGTAAACACACACTCTATTCATTTCACTGCTAGAAAACATTACCTTTAGGTGGGAAAGGCAGTTCTGAAGGAAGATGTGCCAGTTATTGAGGAAGAACTGCTTTTGACTAACACACAGCAGACATGTGACCAAGGGATACAATGCCTGAAGAGAGAGAAAGAGAAATAAATAAAAATTTGACATTGCAACTTCTCCCTGCACTTGACAAAGTGAGCTAGGATAGATTTACAGTGAATAACAACTATTACTCAATCTATGCTACTGATAGAGCAGACACTAAACATTTTAAATACAAATGCAAAACTCCTATGGCCCACTGATAGTATGGTACTCTCAGAAGCTTTGTAATTGCATGGTAAAGGACAACCGGTGGAATCGGTTCTTTTTGTGCTCCACAAAAGAATGACAGCCTTCTGGGTGGCACAATGATCTAGGCTGCAGAAGATTGTGGGAAAGTATGTATCAAAGGAAAACAAAGGACTGTACCAGTGAGTGTTTCTTTCTTGAGCTGAGGTCAAAGGTCGTCTGGTAGAGCATCTCCACAAAGTTCTTCAGGCAGGGCACATTCACTTCATTCTTCACCGCCTTCCAAAAACACACAAGCACAAACATATAAGACCTCATGCTGAGCTACACCCGCTTGGTGCAGAACAGCACACAAATCACTCAGAGCTATTTATCTTGTCAATGCAAAACGAAATACATTTCAATTGTGTTTCTGTAGCAACTCATTCCACAAGCTCCACCTCAAACCACTTGACAAGACATGTACCATCATGAAGGCTGCAGAACAGTCTCTGAGCCTCTGTCAAATGATCTGGTCCACCGTTTCAAAGTGTTTGAATCGGTGTGTGATCGATTTAAAACTAAAAAGGGAGCAGAGTTGAGGTACAGGTTTTTTGAAAGTCACAACTTTTGCTTTAATGAGACAAACAGCCAGCTAGATTTTCCAGTTTACGTACAGTTCACCTCTCAAAATATTGATTATACCTAAATGCCTTATTAAAAATCAGTAACTGGGTGCAAATCGGAAAAACCTGAAATGGGACTTTAGCAGAGTGCTTACAGATCGCACAATTTCTGATTTCAATTATTGTTAAGTTGTGTAATCTTCTGTGTTGCCATATTGTGAAACTACACTAATTTAAACATGAGTTGATGGAGCGATGTTGCAATTAAGCCAGAAGGCATCGAATATCTGTAGTATGCATGTGAAATCTGACTTTTAGGAATGATTTTTGCACAGGCGTGAATGATGTTACATTTAAACGAATGGAGAGCTCTGCAGTACTTACAGCAGCTACAGGGATGAGGATCTCAACAAACAGGCCAGCCAGTGCATGTTTGATATCTTTGTCCTTCACCTCCAGGAAATACTGAGCACATTCCTGCTTCGCCAAAAGAGACACAAAACAAAATGTTAATTAATAAATGCAAATCTTCAGACTAATCGTCTGAGAGAAACTCAGAAATGCACAGTTTAAGTAACTGAAAATGATGCACCACTATAAAATCTTTTGTAAGGCCTGTTCACTCACACACAGCGGTTGGAGAAATATGAGGTCTACAGTAAAATACAGCATTGCTTTGCAGCTACTGGCTCAATAAAAATCCCTGGATTAAGGTGCTTGTTAAGTGCAGGATTTCACTGTCTGTAACTGACTAATTTAAAGGAATTGCGCCACACAGTCTTGTTGGCAAATGTAGGGCCAACACATTGAGACTGTTACTCAAGAGATTTTATGAGGCATAACTACAGAGAGCTTGCAAATAAAACAAAAGAAGTACTTTCTGAATTACAATAGAGTAGACGATACATACTGAAATGTTAAAAACATTATTTACAGTAATATTTACATTTCAACAAATGAACTAGAGGTGCTTTAGTTTGCTTGACTCAAAATAATTTAATTCAGTTTTTATGCGTGCAATTCATGATCCATTACGTGAATGTTTAAACATAATTTCGAGAGGATCGCTGAAACGAGTAATCATACACAGCTGATGACCCTTTTCCTA
>JAUCNO010001210.1:1149781-1178699 GCA_032353835.1 Enteromius viviparus
TCACCTTTTAGTTCAGCGACGACACCTCTGCTCTGACCGAAAGCCACTGAACAAATAATCAGGTCCCAGATGGGTTCGTCACTTTTTGAGGTCCCCCTGAAACATTTCCGTGTGTTTGCAGCGCCTGTGTTGTCAAATTGATGAAGATGTTTTTTAAGTTGCAGCCTTTTTTTTCTGTTTGCATGTGTTATTTTTAAATTGCAGCGCGTTGAGCTCTCTCGTCCACCGTACCTAAACACCTTAAAAATATAAATTCACTGAGATGCTTTTACATTTTTCTGTTGCTTTTGGTAAATAGTTTAATAGATTTGTTTTTACAGTGACGTCCTATTTGAGCCCAGACTGCTTAGTCGATACAATCCTACAAAAACACACTTAAAAAAACGTCAATACTCAACAAGCTGACATGACAGCATGCACGGTAAGCACAACAGTTTACCTGTGTCACACGGCTCTGAACAATCTGTCTTCAAGAAGCAATAGCACTGTGACGATCCCAGCTTTTCTTCCATGTATCCTTCTCTCACAGTCTGAAGAGGGGCCGCTGGTGCCGTCTCCTCTCAGCCATGACTATAAATGTGTGTCCTAGTCTGAAGGAACAAAAGACTTACAGAACCACTTTTATTTTTCACTGGGAGAAAGATGTGTGTGTGTGTCTCTGTGTGTGTGTGTGTGTGTGTGTGGTGTGTGTGTGTGTGTGTGTGTGTGTGTGTGTGTTTGCTCCCAACCAGTAAATACCAACCTTTTTCAACCTGGACATGTTGGCATAGAATTGTTTTGTTTATTCTCAGAGATGCCTGTAATGTCTGTCTTGTAGCCACAAAGGAGCCTGCAGTTAACCTAAAGTGAAAAAGCATTATCTGGATGAACTGTATACTTTGTACTACTTGCATTTTCTTCTCTTTCAGTGTTTTGTTTTAAAAGAAAAGGAACCTAGAACATATTTGTAGAGTGCAAAACTCACTGCCTCAATGGATTTTGTGGGGGGATTTACCAAGTTAGTGGGTGGGTGGTTGATAGATAGTTGCTCTAAAGCTCTAACTCTTAGGTCTATTCAGTGTAATATGTTGGTCTCTAGATATGGCTTGGTTATCTCCTTGAACTCTATGAACTGATTCCAGTTATCCAGCAGGCAGAATCACAGCAAAACTTTGTTTAACAAGAAGCACCATATAAACAGTCATTAATGTCTTTAAGATAAACTTTGTTTAAATCACTGAGCCAAAGTAAAAGTGATGCTTGTCTATGCAAACACCTATGGTGCTAACATAGTACAGACAAGGTATCAGATCATTAGATAATATGACACTTACAAACAATCAAAAATCCCATCAGGACACCTTAACAACCACGTAGCAGCAGCCCAGCAACTAACTAGCTTTGCATCAGTTAGATTTTCACATGCCAACAGCAAAATCAATCCTGAAGTCATACTGAGATGTGGATTAGAAGCGCATCATGTAACACACACAGAGCTTCTGCTATCCCGTGGTTTGGAGCAGGACATGTGATCTCCTTCAGGCAATTAATGCTTCGGGGAGTTGAATCAGATGATGAGGTTGTTCATGTTTGTGTTGGGACACCCACATGATCTCTCAAGACCACAAAAACACATCTCCAGGGTGAATAAGCTCAGGGTTTCTGTACACAAATGTCTGTTTTGCAGCTTTGGGATCAGGATCAACCGCCCTTTAACCTGTAAGAAAGAGAAATCACATGTGAGATCTCTTTGAAGGTGCTGGTGTATTTATATATTCATTGCTGTATTAAAGCATTACTATGCCATACGTGTGTGCAGATATAGCTTAAGTTCATATACTTGTTTCTCAGAAAAACAACGGTACTGTCAGTTGTTCTATTTTAAAATGTTGGAAGTCTGTTTTGGTCTGTGTGACTCCGCCCACTGCCCATTTACCCAATAGTATTTAGACACTCTGGGTTGCCAGTTGGTGGAAAACACAGCATATTACAGCCACGGAAGCCAGTAAACGAAGCTGGTCAGAGATTGCAGATTCTACCCGACCAAAAAAAGCTTATCTAAAAAAAGTGTTCAAGAGGATCATTAAAATCCAGACAAATCTCCTCAACTTACAATGTAAAGCTCATCGTCCTCCATTGTGCTCAATCTGGCAACCCGAGTAAACAAGAAGATGGGAGAAATATCTCTCTCCAGTATTTTGAATGCAGTAGCTGTTTTGACCAAACTGTCAATTTTACTAAATATAACTGTTTCAGCATTAAATGGGTTTTGTTTAGTAAAAATGGAGACTTTTACTTCAGAGGAATCTACTAAGATAGGCCCAGAAAAATAATGCCTTAATAATATCTCCAATAACATATACGATTCTATAATTCTATAACTCAATGCATCTTGGCAAACCTGTATATGACTTTAGATATTTAACTCAGGCTACGTTCATAATGTTGACAATCATCTGGAGACATTAAAGCTGCTCACACACTGAGGATTTATCTTTGCTGTGTGAATTGGGACAAACTGCCACAGTAAAGACATTAAGCTTTCTTAAACAGCTCACCATTTTTTTCTCAGCCTGAATATAGACTTTTCTTGTTTCATGTTAGCAGAGAAAGGCAGCTTTTCCCAGAGGTTACTGGGTCTAACCTACATCATTATTGTAATTACGCTGGCTCTTGTGTTTCCTGTCAGCCCCTATGGACACAGAAAGAAAACTATGTCCGGAATAGTATAAAGTATACTGCGCTTACATTTCTGTATAGTGCACACAAAGTCTGAATTAAAAAAAATAATCTGACCCATTGGAAATAAAATAGTTTAGTTTGGTTAAAAACTATAGCATCTTGGAAAACAATTTCATTAAAAATGCCTTAAATAGATGCAATAAACAATATATGCATAGCTACTGTGCTATACAGTATACTAACTTTCTAGTCTAACTGTTTTTGTAGAAGTGTGCAGTTCTTTCTGAAATTTTTTTATATATTTTTTTCCCATCACTTTAATATTTTGTTAGAATTTTTAGTTCTATTATTTTTGTAGTATGCATACTGTGTCTGTTTTCTGCTATCATTTAATCATTTAATCATATTGCACTTTGGAATTTTTTCAATTTAAAAAGAACATATGCATACTAGGCTATATACTATGTTCAGGGTTGTATTATACCAAACTGTGCTTGCTATTTGTGCAGTATGCATACTGTGCACAGGGTTTAATGTCTTCTAAAATGTTTCTATAAATCTCATTACAGGGCACCTTGAAAATAAAGACATTAAGTAAGTCTTTAAAAGGTAAAAATTCAATGCATAAGCAATTAATGCATACTGTACGGAGTATGCATACTAAAGAAACATAGTAGTAGGGTAATATTAATTCAACGAGCAGAACTAGCAGCGCCCCCTGCAGACGGATGATGAGTGTGCAACTTCTTTTCATTAGGGTGAAAGACTGATAGAAAGTATCAATAAACATGCAAAGGCTGATTGGTGTGTGTTGGGTTCGTTCCTATGATGTTGGGACATGTCAACATTTTTCTCTTGATATCTTCATCATTAGAGGAGAGAGAGAAGGAAAAGCTTGCATGACTCATAGAATCAAAACAGCCCTATCCTGCTCTGTATATCTATTTCATGTTTATTCCCAGCCATTATTTTCCTGTGATCAATTTGGTATTTGTTTCTAATTTTAAGTGGGTAATTTGCTGTTTTGTTCTCTGTGCTTTGGGCCGTGACTCATGCCTCAGCATGGCTTACTCTCTGTATTTACGGAGGGATTTCCTAATTAAAGCTGTCAAATGTCTCAAAGGCTTCGAGCAAACAAATAAGAAAGGCACAGGAGAACAATTAAAGGAATAATTCACCCCGAAACAAAACTACTGTCAGCATTTACTCCCCACATGTCGTTCCAAACCCTTCTTCTCGTGGAGATGTTAAGCTGTATGTTCATGATGCTCTTTGAAAGTCAACAAAAAGTATAACATCAACTTTTACAGCTCTCAATTTATAGAAGAACATTTTTATCTTTTTAATACAGGAATGTACAGTATATAATACATGTGTATACGTGTGTGTGCATGTTAATTTTCTGTATATGTAAAAGCCTGTTTAATCTGTGCTTAAAACTATGATATTTAATTATATTTACTGCCCATTTTTAATCTCATACACTTTGTTAATGCTGTTGTCCTCTTACAAAGTAAAAATTATAGTAATTAAGATTATTGAAATACACTGCAAAAAACATCCAGACAATTTACGTTAAAAAAACGGCTGCTGTGGTTGCCAGAATTCGACTGTAAAAGTACACAGTAACAAAACTTTAAGTTATACAGTTTTAAGTTAAATTTACAGTTAAATACCGTAATTTCAGTAACTGATATGATGTTAATGTACCAACTAATTAAAGTACTGAAATTGTTTTGTAATACTCTGATAAGCACCAAATGCAGGCGATGATGAGAAAGTCCCATGATGAACCAAAACCCATCACACGCTCACGTCGACTTCAGAGAGCTGAATACACTCTGCAGCTATTTTGGGAAATTCCGCCTGTTTTTGCCTACCTAAATTAAAAAGCTTCCCATACCCACATGCAGAGGTGTATATAGAAAAGATTGGCATCATTTTAAAGGAAACCTTAAATTACATAAAACACTGTTGAAATTGATTAAACTTATTGTATATATTGTCTGTATTATAATAAAGACAAAAATAAGGCGCTTTTTATTTTATTTTTTGTAAACTGAACTTTGAAAGTGCAGGCCCTGAGGGGCTCAGGTCCCTGCAGACAATTTTACATTTATTTCTATCACAATCTATGCAAGAGTTGATCTATTCCAAATGTAGGGAAGAATAAAACCATTTTTGTACAATTTCCGCCTACACAAATTTCTCCCCAAGTTTCAAGTCTCCCTAATACCAACATACAGTGGAATAAATGCAATATCTTGGTGTCATTTCAAAGAAAACCCTTTGAAATTACATAAAAAACTGCTGTAAGTGATAAATATTATATGTTGTCTGTCCTAAGATGAACCATGTCAACACAATTTGAAATTTGTACAATTGTACATAATTGGGGGGTACATAGTGTAATTTATGTGTAAATAACTTTGTGACAGTAAAATAAATATCAAAGTGATTCATATCTGCATAAAATAGAGATTCTAGGCTTTCAAATGGTACCACATTTGGGGTTATTGGTGCACACAAAGGGTTAAAAATTATAAATTTATATATATATAAACATATTTGAACGTAATAATTGTACATTAAATGTGTAAGGAAATTTGTATTCATTTTTATTTGATAGTTAAACTATATGACATTTTACATTAATTAAAATTTTACCTATGTTGAAATGTTTTGTAAAACCCATATATAACAGAATATCAAAGTAGAGCACATTTTTATTTTTATTTTGTGCTTTTTTTATTATTTACTTTTCTTGCTGACAAGTCAGCCAGTTGTAAGTTAAATAAATGTTGACAGTCTAATTAATTAACCTAAGTTTTTTTTCCATCTGAATTGCTGGTGAGTTCTGGAGAAGGACATGCATAAATCAGGGCCCTCTAGACAAAGTCATTGCAATGAATGTCAGCTGTAAAAGCTGTCTCACAGTAATTGTTCTCTAGGTTTTGGGTTAACGACACAAGGTCATGTGTGGCCCCACTGCTCTGGTAACATTTATATATTGAAACAAAATAACCAGAATTTTCCCTTTTACATTTTAAATGTGCAGATATTTTTTAAATCTTTTTTTTTATCTTTACACTTTCAGACTTTGAGTAGAAGCTGAACAACTGAGAGGGGCTAAAGGAGTGAAAAGAGGAAGATGAAAGATGAATGGAAAGAGACATTCTGCAGGTGCAGTGGAGGAACACATGGGGGCAACAGAAGAAACTCATCATACATATAAAATCAGATTCATGTCATGACCTCTGACTTTTTGATGGCTGCAGCTGGAGTGGGCGTTGACAGCTCTAGTTCCTGCCAGTTCTTGATGTAGCCGTTCTCTGATTGGCTGGTTAAGTCCACAGACTGGTAGCAAGATTACAATCCTCTGCAGAGAAGAACATTGCAGTATTTGTGGGAGACAGGAAGGAATAGAGACAGAAACGTATATGGAAAAAAAAACAGAAGGCATTCGTAAATCACATGTGGCATTGAGGAAAATGAGAAAACCACTGAGGTCACCATTCACACCATAAATGCAACCAAAAATTACAGAGTGACTGACAATGGAGGGAAAAAACAAGGATAGTAAGATTTATGTGTGGAAAAGATGCCTGGAAAATTTGTATGAAATTATCCTGCAAACTTTTTAAGTTATTGCACTCACTTCGTGCAAATGTAATTTGTGAATGGTTTATTGGCAGCTAATCCCACTAAGGCTAATTTAGTGACTAATTTAACTGCATAAAGGGATGACTTTGTACGTCCAGGTGCATATCAATAGATAATGTACATTCATCATTGAAATAAGCCCTGACAGGGCACTATAACACTTTTGAAGGTTTTACTTTCGAAGGATGGCTGTACATTATCAAACTTATTACATGAATTTATTATGTTATGTAAGAAGAAAAAGACTGCAGAGAAATAATACACGCTTGATTGGTCAATTCTAAGAATGATGCCAATGACGAAATCAATTTTAACTAATAAAGAGAGATTATTCAAAATGGCTGTTAATTTTTTTTATTACTTGGTATGTCCTGACTCCTGAGTAAGATATTAACACAAAAGAAGTTATACATAAATAATACAATAACCCCCCTCAAAGGTTTGGGAACCCTTGGTTCTTAATAATGTGTGCGATTACCTAGATGACTTTTTTGTGATGGTCGTTGAGTCCCTCGTTTGTTCTGGATGATCTACAGCAGTTTTTTTTGTTTGTTTTGTGACACTTGTTTATTCTGAACAGTTAAACTGAGCACTGTTCTCCAGAAAAATCCTCCAGGTCCTACAGATTCTTCAGTTTCCCAGCATTTTTTGCATGTTTGAACCCTTTCCAACAGTAACTGTATCTGAGATCCATCTTTTTACACTGAGGACAGTTTAGGGACTCAAACATAACTATTTAAAAAAATGTAACATTAACAGGTGCTCCAGAAGGAAACAATGAAAGGAAAAAAGTTCACTTTTTTCATATAGCACTGCTGTTTAGAAGCAACAAAAAATATTTCCATGTTTCCAGAAGACAAATTAAGTACAATTTACCTAGATCTTCAAATTTAAATATGTTTCATCCCCTGGCTCTTAATACATCGTCTTTCCTTCTGGAGCACCTGTAAATGTTTTAACCTTTTTTAATAGTTATGTTTGAGTCCCTAAACTGTCCTCAGTGTGAAAAGATGGATCTCAAAATCATACAGTCACTGTTGGAAAGGGTTTAAATATGCAAAAGATGCTGGAAAACTGAAGAATCTGCAGGACCTGGAGGATTTTTCTGAAAATCAGTGCTCAGTTTAACTGTTCAGTACAAACAAGGGTAACAAAACCAACAAAAACTGTTGTAGATCAAAAAAAAATGTTGTAGATCAGGACAATACTAAATAAGAAAAAAATAACAGGCATTTTATATAATCTCTTTTTATTTTGTTAACATTTTTTACAGATTCTGCAAGGGTTACCCAAACTTTTGAATAAAACTGTGTGTATATATATATATGAAGAAAAGAATTCCTTCTTGATTCGAAGTTCTAGAATTGTTGTAGATAAAACAAGTGCTGCAAATTTGTCATGAAGTCTACGAATATCACGACTTACAATCACAGTGAAAATTGCTTGTTACTGGTGCACACTCAAAGAAAATAGTGCCCCTGGAATCAAATGTTATTGATCTTTGTTATTATTTGACTATGTTATTTTCCTTCATTTTCAGGGCTGCAAGAGGAGCTGACAGGTCTCCTGAAGTGTGATGGTTACTTCCACATACAGTGTTACTGGCACGAGCGAGGAGAATGGCAGCCCTTGCAAGTCCACCTGTGAGTGTTTTCTGAAGAGAGGATAGAAAATACAAGAGGAGTGGGTGGTCACCGTGCTACTGGGTTTGTGTGGATGAGCGTGTGTGTGTGTGTGTCTAGATGAACCAGCTCCCATGCTTGCTAAAAATCACCTAATTTTTCACTTGAGTGGCTCTCTTTGGGCAGTCCCCCCCTCCATCGACCCCTTCAGAGAAAAATTCCTCTAGTGAGTGTGAAGACTGCACTCGCAGTGCCCCCCACTCCCCCAGCACACACCGAGGGGCATTGAAAATGCATTAACACCAAATCAATGGAAAACAGTGGAAAAAAAGCAAAAAGAGAGAGGACGAAAAAAAATCTCCTTAGCAACATAATCTAGATGGCCTCACGAAAGGAGAGGGGAGAGTGAAAAGAAAGGGGAAAAGGGGAAAAGAGAAAGGGAAGGGGGTAGCTGAGCGTTTAGTGCCGAATAAGAGACTGAACACTGAGAGGTCTTGCACACAGACAGCGACAAAATGGAGAATTAACACAAGAGAAACTGTTCCTATTTAACACCAGGGGAAAAGCGACTATATTAACACCCTCCCATTAGGGGGCAGGGGGGAAGAGTGGAGGCTGGGAGGACAGGATAGTCCCCTAAAAACACTCTCCCAAGGGAACAGAGAAAGTCAGCAATAATTGATTGTGTGTGTGTTTTAATTTTTTTTTTTTTTCCTGATAACCTAAGTTTTCTTATATACTGCCATATGCCTTATATATAATTTATTTATATTATTCAAATTATTTTATTATGTTAAAAGTATTATGAATTATATTATATACTGTATGTGACTCTGGACCACAAATAGAGTCTTAAGTCACACAGGTATATTTGTAGTAATAGCCAGCATTACATTTTATAAGCCAAAATTATCCATTTTTAATTATTATTCAAATAATCTTTAGGATATTAAGTAAAGATCATGTCTCATGAAGATATTTAGTCAGTTTCCTACTCTAAATATATAAAAATTTCGATTTTGATTACTAGGGTAATATGAATTGCTTAGGACATCATTTGAATTTTTTTTTTTTTTTGCACCCTCAGATTCCAGATATTAAAATATCTCAGCCAAATCCTAACAAACATATATCATATATCATTTATTCAGCTTTCCCCTATAAAGATTCCCCTTATGTTGTGAAGGCAGGATCAGTAATATTATATACAAAAGAAGTATGTTCATATTTTGGCTTACTTTGGATCATTTTAAATATCACTAAATTAACATATTTAAATATTATTATGATTTTCAGAGCATATTAATGATTTCAGGGCATGGTGTGTTTATGTAAGTATGGTTAATAATCTAAAATGTAGTAAATGTAAGTCAAAGCTGACATATATATTATGCATTTTCTTTTTCTTGTTTTGCTATTGTTATTTCTTCTCAGTTCAGTGTATGAAAGCTTGGTATTTAAGTCATTCTGGGTATTAGATAAATTCAGGAAGGACATTTGAACTCCATTTCCAAGTTCAGTTCAGCAAATATCCAACAAAATTTTATTTAAAAATCTCTCGAGCCGTGGGACCAGCCACTGTGTCACTCACTAATGGACAAGACAGAGAGTGAAAGACAGATGGTAGATCCATTATTTTAATTGGAGACTGATAAAAAAAATATATACGCTGCGGAAAGAAAAGGAAGGGTGTGTTCTGCAAATGCAGGTATTCCCAATTCAATTATTTTGGTGTTGGACACTGGTTACCAGTCTCTATGTAAATGACCTTTAACCTCTACTACATGATCTGGTCAATGGTGGGAGGGTTAGACTTAATTAGGAGGTCATTAAAACCTGCCCCCTGCAAGCCATTAGCTTTATAACTGCCCACACACATACCTACAGCTGACCCATGGCTGTAATGAGTCAGTTCAGGCAACTTTATCAAGAAATGTGTTGGATTCTTTCCGTTTCACAGCATCAGAATCCAGGTCTAATAGCAATAAATGAAGATTAATTCAATGGTATTATTTCACTTCAGTCGCTTGAATCCTGTTATTAAATGATGAAGTAACATGTCATTGATTGATGAAGTGGAATCATGCGAACTAGAATCATATTTTTAAAAGGGAAAAACACATATTTTCCAGCTGAGCGTTCAGGCCATTATTTTCTAGGCTGCATTAAATTACTCTAGCAAAATGTGTTCCCATGCTCTCTGCCAAGCTGAAGTAGGATAAAATGATGAGTAAATTTGCACTCTTAGCATGTGAAACATTATAAACCTTCATGTGCGTGTTTGTAGAGAAAAGGCTAAAAGTTGGGCAACCAAATTTGGGGTTAATTGGAAAAGCAATGGTGTTCAGGTGAAGATTTCCTGACCGAATGGGAATCTGGCGCCCATCTAAAGACTGAAAGATTAAGATAAAACAAGGGAGACTGAATGAGAAGGAGAGAATAAGTGAGAGCCGACAACTTCATCTACAGAGGCATTAACAAAGACAGTACAAAGGCGAAAGGAGAGAATAAGGGAGAGAGAAAAGGGCCAGAGGTTAGCGAAGACAGAGAGAGATGGAAAAACAGCGAGAGCGAGACAAGGCGTAAAAGAGGGAGAAAAGAGAGCGACTGATGTAGATAAACAGTGAAGAAAAGGAGCGAAAGAGAGATTAATAAAGAGGCAGAAGTGGAGAAAAATAGAAACTGAGGGAGAAAGAAGGGACTCCAGTGACTCTCTTTGTCCCGATTGCCGATTTCACACCGACACAAAGGGCTCGGTGGACGTTTCATCCTTTCATTAACGTTTCTCTGGCGTTTATTCAGCGTTAGTCTGTGACGTTATGAAGTCAGTCCCATTCAGGCCACATTATAAATCACCTCCGCCGCTGCAGAGCGTGGCCAATCGGCCAATTACGCAGTGTGGCCGCCCCTGAACACGCAGGACAATGGCATCACAAGGCCAATAAACAAGCCTCTAATAGGGCGGCGGGGAAAACGCGCCCAAAACAGGCCCCAACCGCCCGCCGCACGCACGTATTCCATCATCCCCATGCCCTCGCATTTCCTCCCGCTAACGCTAGCGCACACACACAGCTGTGGAGGGAGCGAGGCAGGGGCAGAAGGGTAGCACTGGCAAACAGAGAGAAAAATTACCCAGCACCAGTGCGCCATGCAGACCCCCCCATGGCCCTTTTCAGGCTGGGAGCCAGAACAAAAGCATACTGTTGCCATACTGTGACGTTCATGCTAGCCAGTTAGCACAGCTGCAAGAGCTCACCTTGCGCTAGCGACTATTGTTGGCCTGTTTTAGAGCCTCTTCCATCCATCTTCTGGACTGGAGGAGATAAATACAGACAGAGAGAGAGAGACAGAGAGAAAGCTGGGATGAGAGAAAGTGGTCGGGTGATGCAGCTGCAGGGGGAATGAATGCGAGCGTAAGGTGAAAAGGGGAAGACTGGAGAGACGGAGAGAGAGGTGTCAATGTAACAAACCGCAGGGTGGTCCCACCCACTCACTTACAGAGCAGCTGCAGTTAAACAGTAACCAGAGAGATCAACTGGTTAGCGATATTTGGAACTTTTTGAACTTTAGAACTATTTAAAAAAAAAAATTCAAATTCAAATTTCAGATTCAAAATAAATAAACCCCCACAACATTTTCAAAAATCACTCGTCTCTAGTTTTCTTTAGAGGAAAGCGAAGATGGAGATTAAGATGAGGCGTTTACAATGGAAGTGTGGGGGGGGGGGGATTTAAAAGCAAAATGTCAAGTTTATAATGTTTTGATAAAATAGTAAACATGAATTAATTTACCATAATTAATAATAATTTATAAAATTCGTTAAGTGAATTTATATCATTAATAATCAATTAATAATAATTAAATAATTAAACCACATTAATTCGGTTTTTTGTTTAATTGCCCATTTACATAAAGAATGATAATTAAGTATATATATTAGCATAGATAGTTAGTAAGATGCTTTATTTAGGTATTGGGTGGGATTATGGATGCAGAATATTTCCTTTACAAGTATAAATAAAGTGCCAGTATGTTCATAATAGGCATGCAAGTAAGCAGCTATTTAACAGTGAAAGTTAATTAGTCACTACTGAAGTGTAACCATATATATATATTGTTAAAAAAACTTGTGATTCCAACAATATTGTTCCTCTGTGTCCATTATATTTACAACTGTGGTGTGAACTCCACTGTAAACCAACACAGTCTCACGATCAATTCGTACGTATTCGTACGAGGTGCCAAATTCGTGCTAATTTGTACTAATTTGTACAAACTCACTCTAAAGTTCTCTGTCTAAAACCTTGTAACAGGTAGGTTTAGCGGCGGGGTTAGGTTTAGGTCGTTCATACAGATTCATACGAATTGGTAACTCGTAAAATACGATTTAGTAGAAATGAGTGAGGTTGTACGAATTTGTACGAATTAGCCACCTCGTAAAATATGTACTAATTGCTGTGAGATTAGGTTGATTGAACAGTACGTATTTAAATGTTATGAATTGACCCTATTCTTTTTTTATTGAAAAAAAAAATCAGTGTAACCAAGTTTTAACAGAAAATGCATAATTTTTTGTGATAAATAACAGTACGCCACAAATGCTGTCACTAAAGCTTAGTTTCTATTGAACCTTGAATATTTCATTAAATATGAATGAAAGCGCAGGGGTGCCCGCCGTTGGCCCAGCTGCAAAGGTCATCTGCACCACACACTATCCACATGAACCCACCCTGTGTACCAACAGCACTTGCAGAAAAAACCCACCATCACGAATCGGCAGTGCCCCGTCCCTGTTACGCCCATACAAACCTCTCTAGATGCTCTCGCTGAAGTGTCTGCAGCTGCTAAGAGAATGTTAGTGTCATCTATTGGTTGAGTGAGTCTAATAGCACTTGGTACTATGACACTAAATACCCCTCGCACAATTCAACTTTATTCATTAAAAAGACCCCAGGCACGTTACTAACCCACTAAATATCTCTGCCACAATGCCACTTGCACACGAAATTTCCACGATACAAAAACACTTGTGCACGAAATCTTTCCAACGCATTTCTAAAATGCCCACTCGACTAAATCACCCTGTAGCCAATACCAGCTAAACAATACAACTTCACGCTCTTAGATCTCTAGGCTTCAGCCATCCATTGTGTCTGTACCAACATTTAACTTGTTTAGTTTTTTGTTTTTTTTCTAAAATAAAGCCATTTGTAAAATATAGTTTGCATGTGTTATAATATATTCAAATTTACGATTAGCTTTAAGAAAAGTCAGATAAAAATATAATATTTTGCTAAAACCAGTGAATGAGCCAAAAAAAATTATTACCCTGCCATATAACCAATAACCAGTAAATTACCAATAAAAAAATAAATAAATGCATTTTTTTCCTATTCTTTATTATTCTTTTTTTTGTTTAATATTATAAAATTTTTATGCAATGTATAATTGTTTGATGTCTAAAATGTTGTTACTGTTGTACTTAAAAATAAACAAAAAAGTTAAAATAAACATAAAAATCCTTTGTTAAATAATTACTTATTATTATTTTTAGGATTATTATTTTTATTATTATTTAATTGTAAAGCAATACTTGATGTAAAACAATTTGTTACTGTTGTACTTATAACTTAAGAATTAATAAAAAGATTCAAATTAACTTAAATTAATTACTATTATTATTATTTTATTACTATTATTATTTGTATTGTTATTTCATTTTAAAGCAATATATAATTATTTGATGTCTTTTGTTATTGTTGTATTTATAACTTATCCTTTGAGTGATTGTTAGATAACAGCTAATAAAAAATAATCTACATGTAAAAAGTGGAAATGAACATTACAGTTAAATATCCTGCATTAAATATACACATTAAAAAGAACTTAAATGACTGAAATGGTATCAAAATATTGTGCATCCCTAAACATAGTCGGATAATTTGCTAATTGTAAATGTGGCGTTTTGGACACAATCAAGAGACATTTCCCAACTCTCTGTCAGTCTGTCTTGCTAACCCATGTCCTATTTACAAACACATTTCAGCGGGCCAACTTGATTACCATTCAGGTGGACGTCTGGCTGCAGTGTGTACTTGTTGGAAGAGCTCTTTGGAGTTGCTTAGAGAAGTGTGTGTGTGTGTGTGGTTGAAGGGGGTGGTGTTGCTGAGGGATCGATTTGATTCTAATCGGACCATGAAAAGAACATGATCTAACTGCTTTCAGCTGGGAGTACATTTGGGCCCTCTCCACTATTTGCTCTCCCTCTCTACTCCCCTTTTCCTTTCTTTGACGCGCTCCCTCACTCTGTGTCTCGCTCTTTGACACACAATGTCTCTGGCCGATTCAAAAAGCCTTGAATGTCTCATTAATGACTTTGTGAATACTGGGGTAGAGAGATTTGAGGATGGACGTGGGGTGGGAGGGAGAAAAAAACAGGGGGTCGGAAAGAAAAGGGTGGAGAGCGTAAAAGCGTAAAAAATTCCAAGGTTGTTTAAAAGACTGGCTAAGATCTTTGCCATGGATTATCATGACAGCGTTTTAGAGGCTCAATGGGGTTGACCCCTTTGAATGCCTGTGTATTCGGCCGGATAGATACTCGCTCGCTGACTTTGAAAGTTGGTCTTCTTTCTGCATTCTCCTCCAGTGTCCCGTCTCAGCATTTGCAGGCTTTTCTTTGCCTCTGTCTTTCAAATTTTATATTACCATTCCCATCTTCCATTGTCACTCTCTCTCTGCTTCCCTGCCCACATTATTTATCCGTAGTTTACTCCCATCCTTCCATCCACTTGTCATTGGGTGAAAAATATCTCCTCACTCTGTGATTCTCTCTCAGGATAAATCTGTTAATGTTCCCTCTTCTTTTCAGCCGCTCCTGTCATCAGGATGGTTAACACAACACTCAGGGCCATAAGTCAGAAGCCAAAGGTCAAAGGTCAAGGTGCTCCTGGGCTCTCTTTTTCTGAATTTCTATTTTATTTGGCTTTTTTTCCATTAATACTTCACACATGGTAATAGTAGAGGCAAACAGTAAGAAGTAAATAATTTTCCATGCCTTAAGTCAAAGCAGACATGCTATTCAAATCTCTCCACAAAATAGAATAAAGTAAACAGCAATTGCTAAACAGCAATTGCTAAGGATAGGAAAATGTTGTTGTTGTTGTTGTTGTTTTTGTCATTAGTTAGTGCTGTCAAATCAATTAATCGCATCCAAAAAAAAATTATTTACATAATATAATTGTGTGTACTGTGTATATTTATTATGTGTATGTAAATACGCACATACAGTATGTTTAAAATTTAAACATAAAATATTTTTCATAAATAATATACATGCATGTGTTTGTATTTATATATAATAAATATACACTGTGTGGAGTGGGAACTTTGGGCACATAACCAGGTCTGGGTCTTAGGATAATGTTAGAGTAGGCCGGACTAAATTCAAGGCACAAATCGCTGACTGAGAATGCGTTTTCCATCGTCTTCATAAAAGCGAGCGCAAGCAGGAGAAAAGTTTTTATAGACAAAAACTTCAGCCCAACTGCATCAATTGGCTCGAAAGGAGCTCTTCATAGTCCAGCCAGTACGACAGAGAGCTCCCAAGAAGGGATTAGGTGCGATCTGGTTGGGTTCAACCTTCTCGCACCTCTAAGAAACCTGATGATCAGATGGTGTCTTCCTAGGGAAGCCCATCAACGGTATCATGATAGGCTGCAATAGACTTTCAGAGTGGAAGGGGACAGCCTCCATTCCAACTTCTCCTGAAGTAAGGAAACCACCACACCAACTGAGCATCTCTGAGGATCGTCTCAGCAAGAGGATCACCAGTCAGTGAACAGACCCCAGTTCAGGGCGTAGCCTGCCTTGTAATGGGGGCTCTCGCCTGAGTGATGGTACCCACCATGGCCTGGGGAAAGCCAGAGAGGTCTACTGAGTCCCGTCCCCTACTTGCGAAGATCCCTGGCCCAGCTGTGTGCCAGAGCATCTGTGCCAAGGGGGGCCTCAGTCAGGGAATAAAACAACTGGCAGTGGGAGGATTCTTGGGAGGCAAACAGATCCACCTGGGCCTCCCCAAATTGACTCCAAATCTGTTGGATCATTGCAGTATGATGTCTCCATTCTCCGGCTTTAGTGAGCTGTCGTGAAAGCGCATTGACTGTACAATTGGCGCGAATAGTTTGCAGTGATTTCAACCACAAATGACTCAAGAGGATGAGATGGTGGGTGAGGGACCGTGCCGTGAACTTTGCCGCCCAGAGAGCAAAGTTGGTCACCATGCACAGTTCCTACATCAACCTCTGGTCAGAACTACCCTCGTGCAGTTCTTTTAGTGCCTTGGCCTGGTGGATGCACAGCATGTCAACGGCATGCAGCGCTGTAAGTCTTGACAGCTAGAGATGATGACAGCTTACAGGCTTGGGACAGGAGATTTCTCTAGGTGGAAGTGTTTTGTTGGCATAAAAATAAAAAGCCCTTCTTCTGATGTAGCAAGAGACATCTTATCCTCTTCCGGGGCACCCAAGGGGACGCAAGGTGCCATTTTTCAGAAGCTCCGCATTGGGAGCACTTCGCATTTGGAGATCAGGAGTCCATGGGGACTTTCCTGTGGATTTTTCCTGCTTGTCACCCTGAGGTCTGTCAAGCCACTAGCCGATGAAGCCGATAAGCCTTTACCGTCTGCCGAACTCGAAGGGGTAGCGGACAAAGCTAGCCTTCTAATGAAAGAAAGCCATGACCTGAGTGAAGCCATGGACATGCACTCGCAATGAGGGCATGAACCATCCGCAAAAGCTGTCTCAGTGTGACTGAGGCCCACACAAGTGAGTCAGCAATCATGGCCATTGTCAGAGGTGAGGAAGCACCCACATCCATAAGCACACTGTCAAAAAGACATCCCGGAGGACATGTTTTGAGACCGTGTAACTGTAAGAAATTTGCTCTTTTAGACCGGGACTGCCAAGGGGAGGACCACACACACACAATTGTGCACCCAGTGCAGTCTCACCACTGGAATGCAGGAGTGCAACAGGTAATACGTTTGGAACGGAATCCATGGGTACTGGAACGGAATCTGTGCGGAAAAGGAACAGCTCTCCTGGCCGTGAATGCGGAACGGAATCCTCGGGAATCAGGATCAGCTCTCCTGGCCCTGAATCGGAAACAGACCTCGGGAGGCGCTCAGTAGATGCAGGCTCCTAAAATTTTAGGTTTGTGTGTTGTTTTCTTTCTTTCTATCTTTCGCCACAATAATAATAACAACAACAATAGTAATACATTCTGTTAGGGCATATCTTATATAAGGTATATAAAAACATTACACACACAGGTGAAATGTATAGTTGTTGAAGTAACTGATCTACACAACAAAAATTATTGGAGTCACGCATAACCTAATACACACTTTACTCTCACATAGGATGAAACTGTACACGTTTCAGCAGAAAACCGAGCCAGAGCAATCAGGCAGTAACCTTGAGCAAATGAAAGATACAGAGAGGCCGTGCCAGAGATGGAGGAGAGTCAGGCAGGTGCTGGGAAGGCCTCGCACGTGCATCCATATTAGTCTGCTTGACTTGAACTAGAGTCGCTGCAGCGAGCAGGTGAAGGGATACAAATTCTAGTGGGAAAGAGGGGTCTCCAACTCGCTTGCTTGCATACAAATTTCAGACCCCTACCCCCCAAAACACTCACACACGCACACAGACAGACACAAATGGACTAAGGCAACACAAAGATGCAGACACACTTGAAAGTCTCTTCAGCTCTAGTTAAACAGGACCGAGTGCGAGAGAGAGGGGCACAGCTCAGCCCTTTCAGATCTACCCACTCCTCTCTGTACATGCACAACATTAGGTCCTCTGGGCTATTTATGACACAAGGAACCACAGAACCACCACAATTAATGAGACACAGGGAAAACACCTTATCCTGAGGTGACTGAAACACTGCTGGAAGCTTTCCATACAGCATTAAAAGGCTTCCTTATCCTCAGGCTCGTATTTAAGACCTAAAAGAGTTGTGATAATTCAATTAGTCCTTTTCTCATCCAGCTACATGAAGTGCACCCCAGACTGTAGAGTGCTTTTCCCCACACAAATTAATTGGGCCGCCACAACAAGCAGAACTTTTTTTAACTAGTATTCAGATTTTTTTAGTGCATTTTAGTGTGGCTTGAATGGATACTTGTAGCATAGCATGGTTGGGTGTTGTTAAGGTGTAGTGAGGGTGCATTGCATTAGAGTTTGCATTGGAAAAGCACAGAGTGGGAGATTAAAGTGTTTTCTAAATATTAGACTTTTGGCAATATGTGCATGCTCGCTAACAGTTTATACACCGATCAAAAGATTGGTGGTGGTTTTATCCTTATAGGGAAGTTTGATAGTAAACAGTTTAACACAGGAATGAAGAACATCCAATCAAGTTGTGGTCAATTGTAAATCCTGTACATTGAATCTTCAAAGTTGTGATGCAATAGCAGCTATTTTTTATTCCATATAGAGTATACAAATATAAAATTGCTTGCATAAAAAGAAAAAACATGTAGGGTTGAGACTTGGTTTTATTAAACAGTTGTTGATTGGATGAAAGGAGATAAACATGGGTTTGTGGAGAAAGGGGTGGGGCTTAAACAGTCCAGCATACATTGCCAGAGGGAAGTCTGTCTCAAACTAATATTTGAGCTGAAAGCTGTTCTTATCATTTTTTATGGCTGATTTAGGGCTTATGTGATGATAGTTTGATGGCAATAAAGTTATATATAATATTGAAGATACATATAATATTTTACCATAAAATTTGGTAGGTAAACAGTGAGTGCCTGACATCCCAAAATTGTAATTATTTTTTTAAGAAAACAAGGGGAAAGTATTTATTTGCAAATGCTGTTGACTGAGCTCATCTGCAATATTTTTTTTTCATATTTAGTCTATTTTAGACAAAGGAAAATCCCAGCCCAAAGTTTGTTTTTCTTTGACAGTATCCGGTTGAGTCAGGTGTTTCATCCAGTTACACCTCTGTTATTTAATATGCCCCCTTAGAGTTATACCTGTTGCTTTGCTGTCTTACAATCTTCTACATCTGAATGTATTCCTATTTGTGAACCTTATGCAACCATGTGTTTTGGAAAAATGGGAACAAGAATGCTTCGAATGAATAAACCAATAGCTTTGAGGATAAAATCTGTAATCTAGGCAGCATTACGATGTCTGTATGCAGCTGTAGAGTAATTATTACTGTATTGCACACACCATGCTAAAAACTCAAGCACTTTAGTAACTTAGCCTAGATTTGGCTTATTATCCTGCACAGCTCAGTTCATTCCAGAACTGCTTATCCTGGCTTCAAAGCGAGGCCTATAGAACACACACAGGTTACCAGTATGGCTGATATTTATGTAAACACAGAGAACCTCAAATGACTCAATAAGCAGGTTGACCCACTGACGCACGATAGGCCAGGCTAACCTTGGGAACTGGATTAACAGTTTGTACAAACAGAGCGCTGCACTGCTGCAAATATGTTTTGGTTATGTACACTTGAAGATATATAAGAGATGGTTTATTAGAAAAGATGTCTGAGACATAACAAATTAGGTTGATTTTCATTTTAATTTAACATTTAAAATTCGTAATGTAAAATGTAAGATATTGCAAATATGCCGATAATTATGTTATATTTTGTTATGGCTTAAAACCAATAAATGGCCTAAAAATATGAACTATTTCATAAAAACAAATCTGAAATCAGTCATTTTTAAAGCTACGAGTGATTTTAGGCATTATATACATTAGCAAAATGGGTATGTATTTTGGCATTTGCTCAAGATTAAGCAATGTTATTAAATATTAAAACATATTACTTTTGCATTCGTCAGTGGCTATATGTTTTCCTAAGCCTTTGTTAAGATGATTGATGGTGCTAGCAATACATAGAGCGATTACAATAGCACCACAATAAGCACAAACAAGCAATAATGACAGTCAGTCAGAGACTGACAAAGCAAAACGATGCTCCTAACATTGACCAAATGGGCTCTGGATGGCCTGATCCCAATTTATAGCGATATCTTGACACTGACGACCTCTTCTTTCAAACTAATCTCTAAAAGTCATCCACATAACTAACACAGTAAGAGGAGCACACATGTGTGCCTTGTTCATCCAGAAAGGAAGTGATGGGGGAAAGAGAGTACAAGAGAGGGAAGGCTAGATGGCAGTCATTAAAGTCAACTAGTGCTCCCTAGTAAGGGGGTAATCTGGGGGGAGTGGTGTGTGTGTGTAAAAGTGTATAACAATGACGTGCAGTAATGAGCCATGATAAACATTACTGTAATTGACAGAAAAACACCACACTCACACTCCAGTCATGATTGAGTCAATCAATAAAGTGTGCATCTGCTTACAAGAGATTGAACAGAGAAAACCCTCATCAGAATAATGAAACAAAAATGAGCATCAGTGTCGGCCGAATCTGTGCTATGATAACTTTCTAGTAGTTCATTTCTGACAGTAGGAAGTATAATTCTTTTCTGACTAAAGGAATAGGACTATTCTGTCCTAACTTTTTATTATGTGATATTTTATTGGCTTACATTTTTCTGCTTTGTGCTATTTTAGCAGTTTTCGTGTATGTAAATGTAAAACCTTTTACAGATATTTCTGCAAAATAAATAAATAATTTGCAAATGGAGCCTTTTTTTAAAGATCTGTGGTAATCAGAATTGCTAATTAATAATTAGGTGCATGCATATTTTATAACCTTAACAGTAAACACATCTCATGTTACAAACCAGATGCTGAGTAATAATCTGATAATATATTAATTCTTAATATAATTAATAAAACTTCATTTTAATTTTCAGATGCAGTTTACTGACAAAAAAATGACTGGTACTAAATATATGTTTAAAATACTGATATTTTAATCCTTAAATCACTGCATAATAGTATAATAGATAATTGCATAATGCATAATAGATAATAAGAAAAGGGGACTGCTTTCATGCTTGTACAAAACTTCAGATGCTAAATAAAGTTTATTTAGATTTATAATTATTTAAAACAAAATGGAAATTAAATCGGAAAAACATGGAATAGATTTGATTATTATAATATGGTCATGCTTATCTCGGACCAGTAAACGTCTATTGTGGCTAATTTACAGCACCGGACCTCCCAAATACATGTCTATTTTAAAGGAGTGGTTAGGATATAACTTTGCAGTCTCCGTGGGCCTTTGATTAAGACCTTTACATATTTACTACATTTTATTCCAGCTTGTCAAGCGAAACGCAATCGGCATAAGGGCTATTTGATCCCGCGTCTCGCCTGTTGTGGTTTAGTCATGAATGTTTGCCTATCCGTTTGGAAAGAACTGTTGGCTATTAGGAAGATTTGTGCCCTATAATAAGGTGATGAGAGAGAGGATTTTTTTAATGAGGTTAGTGGAGTTTCTGTGTGTAACACTGAGTTCAGCATCACCGAATCTGTCGGCATTTATCTTGTTTTCTGGCCTCTCCTAATTGCGCGCTGTTTACGCGGCTTCTCCTTAGGTCTCACTCACTCTTTGAGGCTTTATTGAGAAACAAAGGTTCCTTAACGTTAAACTAAACTTTTAATAAATATGTCTTGTCGTTTATACGTAAAGAAGAACGTTGGGAATAAGCAACAGTTGCAGTTTGCAGTAGGAAATTCCTATGTGTGTGGCTCTGGCTTCTTTTCATAAAAATCGTATCCGTCATTAAGACATAAATTAGATTTTGACACACACAGGCAATTGAATTTAAGCCCCCCACTCAGCCCCCAAAACGATGAAATGAAGAGCAGGCCCTGCAGCTGCTATTCAGATGAAGGAGATAATTGGCAATGAAAAGTCACTGCGCCGCATTATGTTGTCTGCGGGATCATTGTTCATTTTCCCCTTGCTATTGAAGACTATATTGAAAACCCGAGTGTTTCTTTTCAGTTTTCAGTATTCACCGTGTGTTGCTTAGTTACTGGGAATGGGGGGAATCACCCACTGTATCAGTCGGGATGGGCCGCGGGCTGGCCCCTTGCGCCACAATGCAACTTTTGTGAGGAGGCGTTGACACAAATTAATGACACTTATGCAATACGGCAGTTATGGACCTCTTATAGTGCAATATTGCACGGGAGTGAAGGTGAGAGCTTTTGCCACCATACGATGACAACTGTGTTCGTTTTCAACACATACCTTTAGAGATATTCGTATTTGATGTAAATATAAAATATATGCTAATAATAAAGGTTATTATTATTGTTTATAAGTAGCCTAGTCTCTCAGTAGTTGCATATCAGCTCACATTAACTAATTATATACCAACACTACTGCACTCACTTCTGATCCTTCAACTGAAATGCTTTCAAATCCATTCATTTTTAATTAGAATACAACAGGTCTAAACCTTCGAGAAGCTTATAAAAAGTCATTTATTCAATAATGTTAGAGTAACGAAATGTTACAGAATTTAGAGTTCAGCCCGCTGTCCATTTCTCTTGGTTTATTTGAATTTTTTTTTTTTTTTGCCATTCATAATAGCTCGCATATTTTATAACTTCTTCTGTATTATTCATGCAGAACTTGTGAGTAGCCTATGTCAAAAAATAAACTCCATTGTGACTTAGAGCAGTCGGTTTGGACACACTTTGACCAACCGTCACAACAAATCCATTCACTTCCACTGGTGCAACAGAGTTTGTGGAAGTATCAGGTGTTTATGAAAGTTGTGTATTTGTAATGCTTTGGCCGAAAATTACATCTAGTGGGCTTTTTCCCCAGGTGGCCTAAGTAAGAGGCAAAATATTAAATCCTATGCCTTAATAATACTGAATGGTTAAAAAAAAAAACATTATATGTATAGTGTAACGAAAAAGAGTTTTAGAAGAATTTTAGCGTACAGTTAATTTAAGCCAGAACCCTTGCTTTTTATAGGGCCTAGCTGGCCAACACTATAAAGTACGACTAAAAAATTGTTTAAATGCTGATTATGGTATTTTATCTTTAATATCTGCATTATTTAACCACTATAGCTCCTCTTTGAAATAGGCCCTATATATGTGTTTGTTAGGCTCTCCGTCTTAACCCAAGCAGACAACGATATATTCCTATCACCCGATGCAGAATAAAAGGAATCAAAGGATTTTTCCTTAAATGGTCTAATTTTCCCCTTGAATTATGAAAGTAATGGCTAGGTAACACTCTGTGCACAGTACCCGACGGCTTAGTCTTAAATCCTTCCACGTGGCCCGGCTAGTCGTGGCAATTAGAGCTCATTACAGACTCATAAAGGGTCTCATTTGTGGGATTACTTAATAGACAATGAAATTTTATCGTGAAGAATTATGGAGGGGGGGAAATAATATTGAAGGCTGGACGGTATGAAGGGCGCGCGCCGCGAATCATTCCGCATGGGTTGTCATTCATCTCTGTCTCTCTTTCCCTCTTCTCTCATGTCTCATACGCCGTGTTTCCTCCATTACAACAATTACAGCCAGAATGACAGATGTGTTTGTTTTTTTCGCCTCCCCAATTCAGCCCATTTTAAAGTCATATTCTACCTCGTTTAAGAATGAGACTTGCCGCTGATTTCAGCAATTAAATGCCTATAAAGCAAAGCACCCGGCAGCGTCTTCTCTTGGTGATACTAGCTGATATAAAATCGTCATTACGGCGCTTGAACTTTGGCCTCAATCATCATTAGTAGACTTTCAGTTCTATCTTAACATCCATAAAAGCCGCGTCAAATGAGAGCAGATTTTACTATATTTTGCATGTTATTGAAAAGCTCAGGTGTCAAGTCTGTAATTGAGTGTGAGCTGAGAAAATTGCAGCCTACATTCGCAGGCTCTTATAGACTGGCATCATTACTTTCACTGTAACCTTCAGACAAGATTTGAAGGGGTTAAGTCTCTCCCGACAGGTAGAAAAATGCCAGATCTACCGTTTGGGGGAGACTTAACCTCTTCAAAACTCGCTCGCTCGCGCCACTGGTCTCCTCGCGCTGCGTCTGGAGGTAAAACGCGTTCGCGCGCAGATGAAAGTGGAAGCTCAACCCGGTGCTGACCCGCCGAGAGATCAAACCCGCTAATTATTGTCACAAGATGAGGGATTAACGCATTTCTGAAATAGCTGGCTGTTTATCCACTCCAAAACCTCCACAATAAACACTTTCTAATTGAATCCTAATCGCTATCCAATTGCATGCCCAGACTCCACTGAGAATCATAAATCTTTAATTGTCGGCTAGCGACCTTTCCAAACCGACGCGAACCAAGATTGTAGCTGCATTTGTTTTGCATAGAAGCTATTTCAAACGAGGTTTTGTCACAAGAAATATTGTCTAGAAGTTTGGTTATTAAAGACATAAGCCAAGCCTAGACGACTTTTATTAATTCAGCACTGTTAAGCAGTACATATTTCCTTTTGTTAATCGGTCTATAATTTGTCAAATAAATCGAGTTACGGGGAAAATGTTCATGCATAGTTAGTTGTAAACATACAAATATGTGGATGCCTCGTTTATAAAATGTAAGGTTATGTAAATTAACTCCTAATAAAGTAGCCTATGTAAGCATAAGAAACCCATAAATAAGGGGCGATTGTTAACTTCTTCTAGACATGGCTTTTGGCCAATAATCTCTTTGAGTTATTTGTATGCTGAGGTGTATTTTGCCATCTGAAATGGAGACTAGCTCGGTTTATGTTAGGAATATATAGGCCTTACTTTCTTCAGCATCATTTGGAAATCAAAATAATATTGCAGTATATTAGAGCATTATAAACGGATTATAAAGGGATAATTGTTTATATCTAAGTAGGCGCACTTTCCAGAGCTGTTGTGCCACTTTGCCTGTCGAGGAGCGCATACCCGCAAACTAACAAGACTGTATGGGCAAAGATTTGATTGGAGGCTCTCATGGGCATCACGTGTTTCGGGACACCAGAGGTACTAAAGCCCCTAGGCCGTGAGCGCACGTGGGTGACGTTTGGGCCGGCCCTCTCCGGGGTCCCTTTTGTTGAACTATCAAACATAAGCCAGCTCCCGAGGGCTTTAGAACAGTGTTAAGACCACTGTGTACTGCGCACGTCCTTGGAGCAACGCCATCAGTGTGGTATCACTGACACCATCAGCATCACACGCAGACAGAAGCGATCATGTCGAGGTCTTTCTACGTAGACTCTTTGATTATCAAGGATCCCGCTCGCCCGGCTCTCAGCGAGCACACGGGACAGGACTTTCTCATCCCCATTGGCATGCACTCTCCCGGAGTGATGAGCGTCACTGCGCCCGTTTGCCCGTCCAGGAAGACCGGCACCTTCTGTGTCTGCCCGCTGTGCGTAACCACGCATATCCATTCTCCCCGCGGCGGAATCCAACTGCTGAAGGGACAGGGTTTCTCCGCCGGTGACGCGGCTTTCTGTCAGAGGGTAGCACACCAACAGAGCCCGGCGTTAGCGCACCCGGGACACGGACACCCGCCCACAAGCTACAGCGTCACTGACCCTCGGATTTATCACTGTCTGTCTCTAGGTGAGTGAGTGCGCGCGCAAGCTATACACCTGTTACTCCTGATGACGAGAAGCTTGACTTTTTGACAATTTATAGAATTCAAAAGTCTTCACGCATTTTACCTTGTTTTATTTGACTGTTTATCGACTGTGTTTGGCACATTTACCTCTCAAATACACAGAATGACATGTTAACGGCGTTAGTTTTATTATTTCGCAACGTTGGTTGGCGCTGACGTGATTTTAAGAGTTTTTTGCTTTTTCTTTTACAGGTGCGTCAGACAACAGCCACATACAGAATGGCAAACGGATGCGCACTGCCTTCACCAGCACACAGCTTCTTGAGTTGGAGCGCGAATTCTCATCTAACATGTACCTCTCCCGCTTACGCAGGATCGAAATAGCCACATATTTAAACCTGTCAGAGAAACAGGTAAAAATATGGTTCCAAAACCGCCGCGTTAAACACAAGAAAGAAGGCAAAGGTACGCAACGGAGCGCGCACGCAGGATGCAAATGCTCTGGCAGCCACTCACACTATCCGCGCTCGGAAGACGAAGAATCTCTGTCACCTGTGTCAGCAACAGAGGAGAAGGAGACTTCACCTATCTAGGGGCGTCTCGAACATCATAGACTTAAGTTTCGTACCCTGCATGGCACATACGGATCCGTTGAAACGACTGAATTTATGGGACACTGTCTTCCATATTTCCATAACCAGAAGGGTATGGAAGTTTAGCTACTATACCAATTCCTCCCTCTTTCCTCTTAAAGTATTGTTTTACCCTGACACTTAAGTCAGTTATTTGTCTTATCCGTACCACAAACTGTGAAATAATAAATCAGTGATGCAAGTTTTTACAGTTGAAGCGAAAACGTTTTTGAATCGACCACGGATGATCCATGCTGTCTTCCCTGTTCTTTGAAGAATATATGTTGGATATATAGTGAAGCTAAAACGCTCCCTGTGTGATATTGTAAATACGCAGATTGTTAATCCAACCTGTCCTAGACTACTGAGAAACTGTGATTTTTTTTCACCTGAACTTTGTGCATATTAAAGAAAATGTGTATATTTATTTAAATAAAATTGCTTCTGTAACTACACTTGTGAGTTCTGCAATTCGTATGAGTACTGCATGACACTGTTGAAATATTTCACAAATGAAAACAAAACAATGCATAATTCTTCATGTTTAATCTAAGAAATTAGATTAGTTTTATTAGTTTATTCAATTAGTTTTACCTGATAAGGATGGAGAAAGTTGAGCTAGAATAAAAAAAAATTGTCAGGTTTGAGGAAATTATTATTTTCTAGACTTCTTCTATTTTAAATAGGACGCCAATCGCATTTGTTTTATTAAGAAAACACTTCACGGTCTTCTGACCCCTTGAACACTCTACAAATAACAAAGCGGCACTCTATAATATGTGAATCTTGGCCTATTTGTTAGACTACAGTTTGTTTTTGTATTTGAATTTGTTTAATTGTTACTTTTTTTGTTTGTTCACAGACTTTAATTTCAGCTGCACGGTCTACCTGTGGTTTACGCATATCATTTAAACATTATGAGATGTATTTTCACTTACTTTCCACCGTTCCTCTCATATATCCCCTACTAGTGCTCAGAGAATTTGTATCTCACGAGCCAGGTGATAGTCAATTATACGTCGACCCTATTCTGTGTGTGCTTTTCAAGAGACGGTTGTTCCCCTGTTAAGTTAATCCGAAATGAGTTTAATTGCAGTTTTTGTTCCACGTTGGTTGCTTATGTAGCAATTCCTTCAATACGAGCGAGGAAAAAAAAAGCTACGCAGAGCTGGCCAAAGGCTTTGACAGGTTAGATTGTCCTGCCAGGAACTCGCATTTAGCCGGCGGACCCCCGACAGCGGCGAGCTCAAGGCCTTTCACGAGACGTCTACAGGGTTCCTCCGCGCTCGAGAAAACGATTTAGTCACTGTTTCATTAGGCACTATTTGAACCTTTCAACTTGGGCCAAATTGAGGGGGCATGCTGAAAATTGAGGGATTACGTAGGAGGGGTGATAGGAAATTAGCGAACGCTTAATTTAACTCGTGTTCCGTCAGAGTTTGGGATACATTCCTAATTGAGAGGGGAAGCAGGTGAAATTTTGGTCCCACGCAGGTCCTTTCAGAGGGGGAATAAATGGCCTCCTTTCACGTCTCGCTTCACGATCATATATTATCGAGGGAAGGCACCTAATGAATATATATTGAATTTCTTATTAATCGAATTAGACTTCACCCTCGCAGGTGTGAGAGAGAAAGACCCCCGGACAAAAGAGTTTTCAGCCGTTTCAAACTGACTCCCGTTTTTTAGATGTCACACGGCTGACAATTGCTACTTTATTAATATCAGATTTAAGTCTCGAATTTGGAATTTGAAAAGCTACGAACAAAATAAACCTAAAATCTACATCGTCTTGTTTGTACATAACAACACTTTACCTGTTTATTTGTTTAGGTAGACAGTCTACTTTGTTCTGGAGGCTACTCTTTAAAAAAACTATTAAGCTTCACAAGCCCAGTAAGGTAGCCTAATGCATGCTCTCTTTTTGGTGTTATGGCATGTAATAGCTATCACTTGGACGGATGGTGCAGTTGAATACCAGATATATTAGAGAATCCGATGCTTACAACCAAATATTAAATGGAAACAAAGTACAGCTCAGCTTTAAAAGATTACGCACTGTCGCAAAATGGGCAATTACGCATGACAAAGAGCAATTAATAGAAGCCTCTTTTAAGCGCTTGCAGCTGCTTTCGCCTTGAGAGAAGTGGGGCACTCGGGCAATGAATGCCTCCAAAACCTGTTTTGTCTTCAGTCTCGGAAACCGCTTTTTTTAATAGTTTAAACTGCGAAGTGAAATGCTGAAAAACGCCGTTAACGCGAACTCTTCAGCTAGAGGACATAATTTGGGCTTTCCGTCCAAAACCCGTTGTTTCAAAAATGATGGAACTGGGAATTCTAGACACGTGTCCCATCAGTGCTGTCCATGGTGACTTAATTTAGTGGGAACTCGGTCATCACACAATATGTCCCGAGCGCTTTTGTCGGGCTCTCTAGAATGGGCCCTTTCTGAGACGTGTCAGCTCCTCTTTAAGGCGACCCATTGTTGCGCTCCTGAGCGTGCCCACTATATTATCAAGTGTGCTTAGTGGCTTTGCTGGATTAGAATGTATAGCCGCTGTAAAAAGAGGTCAGCTTTGAATAAGATAATATATGATTATATTATATCCGTCACACAATGTTGGAGGACAGAATATTATTCATTACTTTGGCCAACTCATTCAGGTGGAAATAAGGGGAATCGGGGTCTGGTGCCCTAAAGGAGTGAAACCTTATTAAAGATAGATAGATAGATAGATAGATAGATAGATAGATAGATAGATAGATAGATAGATAGATAGATAGATAGATA
>JAUCNO010001210.1:1178799-1196489 GCA_032353835.1 Enteromius viviparus
ATTCGTGTCCCTGACACGAATAAATAGATTTCGTGCTAATTTCGTGATATTGTCACGACCACCCGTGCGACTGGGTTCAATGACCAATATTAGTCTCGTTGTTGCGTTTCTGCGAACGCCTTGCTTCCATTCAGTGTTTCTTATTTGTTCTTTTGTCACTGATAATGTTTCGAACCCTGGAAAGGACAAGTAACCATGAACGCTTGTTATGTTAGGTTTTTCTCTGGAAGGACACCTGATTTTGCAAATGTCATTTTGGCATAAAGTGACGGTTTGCAAGGATGTGAGCTACTCATTAGGCTTAACCACAGTTTACGCTTTTATCATGTTATCTCATTTTAGCCTGAAGCAACTACGAAAGCCAGTGCGTACCCCCAACCCTCTGTATCCCACATTTTCAGAAACAGAAAAAGGGTAAAAAAAACATTATTAGATTTAGGTTTAGACTTTATTGAACACATTTTAAAGACATTCATAGATTTTTCCTTTTGAAAGATTTGCCTTTCACAACTAAGTTGCTCCCATTTTCTCATGGTGAACGTAAGGGCTGTAATTGCTTTAATCCATCAAAACTAACTACAGTATACATTGACAGATGCAGATATAACAGTATTCACCAGGAATCAAATAGACATTATTAGTACTACATAATTGTTATATATCCATTTGATTCAACGATTAATATGTTTATATTTTAAATATATTCATATATAATATAATATCTAAGAATATAAATACAGTATATAATGCATATGCATGTATATATTTTTGTGAGTGTGTGTGTGTGTGTGTATATATATATATATATATATATATATGCACATACACACATGGGTGGTTGACATGGCGTGACAGCAAAAATGTAAAAGAAAAAAATATATATATATAAATAGCATAAGAGTGTTTTTTCTTCAGGGTTTTGGGTCATTTTTTGTCATGCTTTAGGACACCATAGGTCAACTACCCATATGCATCTGTGTGTGTTAGTTATGGTATATAAAAAAATTAGGCTTATATAATCAGCTAAAATTTTACTGTTATGATACATGCTTTTTGGTCAGTTTTAATTCTTTTTTTTTCACTTTCTTATTTTTGTTGTTTTCTTACTTATTTTCACCATTCTCCCAGTCATGTGGGGAGGGGGAGGATAAATGCTCTTTTGTTAGATTAAAACTCTAATCTGTTGCCTTTAAGGGTTGTAGCTGTACAAGGCAATGCAGCACTTTGAATGAAGAACGATGCTATAAATCCGTCAAATCTAGCACATCTGAGAAGGCGCCATTTATCTGGTTAAGAACTCATTTAGAGTTGTCTGACATCAAATTGCCATTTTTAAAGAAATTGTTATTAGAGGTGTTTCTCACCCTTAACTGTCTTTTATGCAATCTGAGAGGGCCTTGATTTGTGTGTGTGCAAATGCATATGCACTTGGTATATTATATTCAAATTTTATTTGTCACATACACAATCATACAGAGTACTATATGCAGTGAAATGATTTTGTGCGACCATAAAGTCGTGACGGCAGCCACCTTACCGACGCCATCATAGAAGAAAAGGAATAAGATACATTAGAACTAGATATCAGTGTTGGCTCTTCTATTTTCCAAAACCATTACCGTTGTGTTCTACCAATTTAACATATTTTGCAGATGTACACTGACTCTTTCCAGCAATCCTCACATTAACTCTTAATAATCTACAGCACTCTCTTGTATGTTCACCAAACTTTTTTATCTTCCACTAGTGCACCATGTTCACTTGCTTGTTTCCTCTCAGCCAGGTCCAGGCCCACTATCACCCCTGAAGGACCCCAGCTTACAGTACCACTGAACAGCGAGTTCAGCTTGCATTGTCTGAGTAACAGTTCAGTACGCTGGCTGCGAGAAGACCGTCCTATGCGGAGCCTGAAGGATCAAAGACAGGGTCAAATGACAGTTTATAAAGTGAGCAGAGCAGGCCCACAACACATGGGCAAATATTCCTGTCGAGATGAGTCTAATGAAAAAAGCTCCATCTATGTGTATGTAAAAGGTAAGTCAGCCTTTTGCATTTGTAAGTCAGTATTTTAATTGGGTGTAATAATGCCTGGGTTGAGTGAAATGTCTGTGGGGCAGTATTTAAGAATTCTTCAAGCCACCTGTGTGTTAGTGTCTTCTTGGTAAGCTGCAATATGTTTTAGATGTGATAGGTTTGTACAAACATGCTAGCAACAGTAGAGGTAATAGATAGAAAGTATGTCTGCACCATTGCTTTATTGCATTGCACTTTCTGACACATTTCGTGCTTGATGTTTGTGTCTTTCTCTCTTGCTCTCACTCTATTAACACACTTTCCAGCATCTCTCATCTTCATGTGTGGTTCCATTTTTGAGCCAACAAATCATAGGTGTCAACAGATGCCCTAAATACTCGCAATCAGCTCTTCATATTCACTTGTCAACTGCATGACCTTTATTTATACATCAATTTCTTATGTTATTACATGCATGTTCTTATAACCCCAAAAATAAACTCTTCAAATTAATCCTTGGCATTTTTGGCAGGTGACACTCATCTTACAGTACTTGCAGGTTATTGTATTTTTTTTTTTTTTGGTATGATGGAGGGTAGTTTTTTCACTTTCAGCCTTTTTGTGACACTCTCTCTCTTTCTCTGCGCTGTAATGTCATAATCTAAGCCCCCTTGGTTGTGTTTCATTGGTTTTTGATTTAGCATTCCTCTCAGCAGATCCTGAAAATCCCTTCAGGAGGAACATCATGTTTGACTTTGTTGCGGGAGAAGGAGAAATGACTACGCTCCCATGCTTGGCCACAGACCCACGTATGACAGACTTGCACCTGCAAAAATGTGACGGACGGTCCCTGCCCTACAGACTGCGCTATTCATCCAGTATTGAGACTGGCATAACGTTGGAAGACGTCAGGAAGGACTTTGAAGGATGTTACGTCTGTGTTGGGACTCTGGAAGGCAACACAGTTAAATCCGGACAATATCAACTCAATGTCCGCCTCGGTAAGAAAGAAAAGGCATGAGTATTAGGGCTGTTTATTTAAAGAAAAACTATATAAAAATATGTGCATAATCATTTACTATCTTACCAGAATATGGCAGCACATAATAAGCAAAGAGCCATTGATTGGGTTTTTGCATTTAAAGCAGATGGAAAACAGACATTATGATGCTGAGCAAAAAAATAATACAATTGAAACATTTTATATCATAACCATACCCCAATTTTTGGCTTGCGGTGTGTAGACTTTTTAAGCCATTTTTAGCAATGTTTTTATTTAGAGGAATTTCAAGTATTGATGTTTGCAATTGATGTGATTAATATGATGAATTAATAACCACATCATGTCATTCATTTCATTTCAAAATCTCATCAATTGCCAGCCCTACATGTCGCTAGAGGATACACTCACACACACACACAGATACCAGACACACATCTATTATGTTACCCCACTGTTACCCACTTGCTTAATCTTTCCCACACTTTCCCATTGATATAATGCATCATGCTTGTTTGCTTTTAGTTCCAGACGCACCTCCAGTGATCACATTGGGTCAGCCTCAGAAAGTGCTGCTCATCCAGGGTGAAGAGCTCTTCCTATCCTGCAATACCTCAAATGTCAACAGCGACATCACAATCAGATGGAAGGCTCCTCAAGGAGTGGTAAGAGCACTCTCATAAACTAACCAGCTCTCATCTATGTACCTGAGCACGTGTGTGGTGCTTCATGCACATATATACTGTAATATGCACTGTACATACTGTAGGCTTTATGAAACACACCAAGCGTTTCAGTCGTGAAGAACCAATGTTTACTAAAGCAGATTATATAGTATAAGCGCACGTCCCAGTTAACCTACTTAATGTGTTAATGTGTACCCATAATTGTTGTGTTTGTACTTGATAATTTAAAGTTGTTTGTACTTGATATTATACCCAGAGGCTTACTAGATCTTAGTTTGAGGTGCCTCTTGAATTCTATGTGTTCATGTACTGTATAGTTGTGCGTCATTCAGAAGAGAATCAATAGTTTAGAGTTTTAGATATAGCTTGAAATATGTAATTGTATAGATCTGTATCATTTATTTGATTGTTCAGACTACTCAAGTCTACCCAAAAACTCCCTTAAATTTTCAACACTGTATTTTTGGCAAAGTTGCGCTGTGAGAACACAGCCTATGTAAACAGATCTTCAGTATTAAGACTCTGGCATCAGAAACTGGGATTTGAGAGATGAATGGCATGCTTTGTTTTATATAAATGTTAGAAACAGCCACACCTACACATAAAGACAACCACAGACATTTTACCCAAGAGAGGGTCTATGCCTCATCTCTTCAGAGTTGCCCAATAAGCTTTGTGTCTGTTTTCCTTTTACATGTGCCAAGCAACCATCAGTGTTGAAGTTCTCAAGTATCCTGACCGAGCCCATTTCTCACCTGAGGAATTCCACCCTGAATCTGGGGTCTGTGACCAAGCAGGATACAGGGAGTTACAACTGCGAGGCCAGGAATGAAAGAGGGACCAGTACAAAGACAGTCTGGGTCGAAGTCTATGGTGGGTCTTGTTTCAAGTATTTCAATAAATGATCAATTTAAATGATCTCAGAAGAATAAAACATTGTTGTATGTGTATCCGTGTGCAGATAAAGGGTTCATTAACCTAACAAATGTGAATAACAGCACTAAGAGAGTGCGGTCTGGAGAAAGTCTGTCCTTACGTGTGGTAATGGATGCTTACCCGAAACCTCACACATTTTCCTGGAGCTACAGTGGTGTAAAACTCACTAACACTACCGATCATGTCATTACCAGTCGCTCACATGGAAACAGGTAAGATTTCGTCACATTGCTACAAACAATTCTTGTTTTTCCCATGTAGTAATTGCTTGGGATGCACCATATGATACTGGTATTTATATATTTGCCAGTATTGTATATTTAATTTAGTTAATTGTGTTCTTCTTTTAACAGTTACACCAGCGAGCTGAAGCTAGTGCGTCTCAAGGTGTTAGAAAGTGGTGTTTACACCTTTTCAGGCTCAAACCGAGACGCAACTGTCTATCAAACGTTCGAAGTTCATGTCATAAGTGAGTGAGAACATTTAATGCAAATGGCAAATATTTGGCTTTTCCACCTATCTATGAGTTTTGTGTGCATTCTGGTTTAAAAGTGATTGGTCATATTTCTTAAGCTGTGCTCAATTGTCCGATAAGACCCTGGCTTAAAGCCCACTAACAATAGCAGAGGCTGTGTAATACCAGATAAGAAAGGACTGGCCTTCAAGACTGCAAATAAGACATTTGTCAAGTCATTATCTTTTCTGTTAGAATTATTGATTACCAATTACGAACAGATTAAACATCACAAAAATGTTTTATTTCTGCTGTTTTAATGCCATTTAAGCAATATTTTAAAATAATAACAGTACGCAAAATAGTCACAAGCAAGACAGCTGTACAAACATCCATCCCACTAACCAAGATTGTAAAATTGACCCTGTACCAATCTTTGCTGTTAGGTAAACCCCAGATTGTGTACTATGACGGGCCGACTGATGGACAGGTGCGCTGTGTGGCTGAAGGTTACCCTACTCCTCAGATCAAGTGGTATTACTGTGACCAGCCCCATTCAAGGTACGCATACTGTCTTCGCTTTTGTTTGTTTCAAATACATCGACAGCTACCTACAATTGGCTCCAAAAGTTGCTCTCAAATATTAGCGACATATCCCTTTGAGCAGTGTTAACGTATTAGCCTCAGTGAGGGTACATTGTGACGCAGCATGGATAAGCCACTAACCGCTAACTTGATGTTTGATGATTGGACAACAAGGCTTTAGCCTTTTATTAATAGGGATAAGCAATTTGACTCTGTCATGATTGTGACATCACAAAAGCTATTGGCTACTAGCAGTCATGTGACAGCACCCAACGACATTAGAACAAGCTGCTTCCATTGGGCTGTTTATTCTTGAATAGCGGCATTGACAGAACACCTTAGCATAGACTTAGTCACAAGCTTATCCAATCAATTCCTCATGATGATCAAATCCGATCAGGATAACATGCCTTGCTTCAATTTGAGCATATGAACATGTAGCGCTATGTGTCTTTTGATCTTGTTCATGCGTTGCTGGCTTTGTCTGTCAGCGGATTGATGGTTTTCTTACCAAACAGACATTTAATTGTTGAGACACTATTGAGAGGTTTCCAACAAGCTAAGCTATGTAATTAAAGATATCACTCAGTAATAAAGAGATGGAACAGGGAATGTATTATTTATTCTGGCTTTATATACAAAGCTAACTTTGAACTCAGCTAAGTAGTACTCATCCTTTAAGACAAGAGTGAGAAAAAAATGTAGAAATAAATCAAATAAATCAAAGCACTTGATGGCAGCACTTTCCACTTCTGAGCCCTTGAGGTATGTCATTTTGCTGCCTGTTTTTATGGTGCTTTCTTAAGCAGAAGGCTATTTTTTCACACTTCTGTAAAAATCAGCCATAGCACATGAATGCAGTGAGAGATGATTATCACTTTCATGTAGTGGTTCTTATCATTTTATCTTAAAATCTACCTGAACTCAATAAGGAGCTCGTCTTAAATTCCTGGCCTCGTCAAAAAAAATAAATTGGAGAATTTTATTCCAAAAGAAAAAATACATCTAAATGTAATAATCAGTTGTTCCTGGGAATTAAAATAGATTACATTGGGCAATACAGTTTGGCCGTAAAAAAAAAAAAAATTTATTATCATTAACTAAAACTTAAATAAAATAAAAAAATAACTAAATAACTGAAATTAGTTTGGAATTACAATATGTTAAAATACATCAAAGCTGAAAACATAAAAAAAACAATAACACTGAAATAAAAATAAGTCAAGCCAAAGTATTATTTAAATAAAAAACTAAAAATAAATAAAAATAACAAAAACAAATTTTTGAAAATTAAACGAAAACCTCAAATATAAAAATAAAAGCTAATTTGCAATATTAATAATAGTATTAATTAATACTACATAAATCATACTAAAATAACACTACTTTTAGGGCTATGAAAGTCTTTGTTGATGCACTTTGCCTTTGTATTACACATTTTATGATTATCAGCTTTTGTTTTGTTTAAATGATTGTTTGACATGTCTCAAGATGTGCATGAAAGACCATATTTTATGTATTTTCTTTTTTACATAGTGTTTTTAAAATAGTTTACCTCTTTATGGTAAATGCTCATGCAAAATGCATGTCTATTTAAGTTTGTTTAGAGTTTGTTTCATGTCTCCTCAGATGCTCCAATTTGCTGAATGCCACTCAGGAGGAGGAGGATGTTGTCACAGTAACCATGACAAATCCTCCCTTTGGGAAAGGCACAGTGGAAAGTCGACTAAACATCACCAAGAACAGTTACTCCACCCTTGAATGCGTGGCATCTGCCAATGGAGAAATCGTTTACACGCTCTTCTCTATCAGCGGTGAGCAAATAACATATACACATACAAACACACCCCTTCAGACAATGACTGAAGACTTTAGCTAGTAATTAGTCTCAGACGACTCCGCCCACAAACCGCCTACACTCTGTTTGCTGACCCTCTGAACCCTCATATTTCTCACTAAACTGCATAGCACTTTCATCATCTGCAGGCTATAATGTGATTGGCTGATCAGGTTTGTGAGTTCAGACTCTTGTTGTTTGTTGGCCTTTTTATAAACACGCTTTTAAAATCCACCTTGCCAACATACTGACCCAGTGAAAAGGCTGTGCTCAGTTGCCACAGGTCTGGGTGTGAGTCTTTTTGTTTTTGGTGTCCTAGTACCAACATGTTTTGTTAATTTCGTTGACTTTTCTTCCATTGTTGACTTTGAAGGCACTGGCCAAGGTGTCAGCCATTTCGAGGGCAATCAAAATAGTAGCTGTGCACAGAAAATGTTATAAAAAGCAATGTGTTGTATGTATTTAAAAGAGAATATTTTTTTTTTTCTGATGACAGGGAAGCAACATTTTTATTCAATTGTTCATTTGCATTTTATGTTTAGTTAATGGAGTGCTATATAGTTATATTGATAAAAAGTTACAGTACAGACATTTGATTATGGACACTTTATTTTGATAGTTCACTTTAGACATTCTACTAACTTTAAGTGACTTTGTAACACGTCAACTAATTCTCATAATTTAGGGGCCAAGCACTGAAGGTGCGAAGGCACCTATTGAAATCATTGATGTTCCTCTTCCTCCACAGGCCCAGAGAACCGTTCACGGAAAAGTTGTATAATTTGCACACTGATAGAGGACAGTTCTAACATTAACCTTAGCAAGTTTGGAGTCTCTAACTCCAACTCTAGCACCACCACTGGTCCAAACTTTCAAAATATTTATGTTAATTATGTTTGAACCATAAGCCACATAATAATTATTTTCGTAATAATTATTCCTTGGCCGAATTAACTCTAAATGTAATAAATTGCAAGGTTTAGTTTTTCCGCTTTTCTCAGTTGTTCGTAGAACATTCTTTTTCAAACTCATTCTAGGCCATTGCACTGATTGTAACAAAAATTTATCCCGATCCTCTTCAGACCATACTGGCAAAAAGTTATGGAATTCAAGTCAATTCGTAAAAAACGTTCTTAATTAACACGTGAAAGAATTTGACAAAATGTGCTCAGAAAAAATGTGAGGCTATATCTCCGTAATGGTTTGGCGTATTGACACCAAACTTGGTGTGTGTTATAACAAGCATTGAGTTATACCTGCAGTGTTTCGACACAGTGCCCCCTAGTGGTCAGGAGATACGAAAAATGGCTATTTTTGCTTATAACATCTGAAAGGTTTGTCCAAAAACCACAAGACTGGTCTCTTTAGATTCAATGTGTCATGCCAAGTCGAACCGTATCCAATATTCCCATGTCAGCCATTTTGGGTGTCGACTATTTTGAATTTTGTTCTAAATTGCCTTATCGTAAGAATGCATTAACGTACTTTTTTTAAAATAATTACAAAAATGTTCAGTACCATGCCCTGAAGAAGCCTGAAAAGTTCTGAGTCAGCACCACCTAGTGGTAAAAAAAATTGTAATATTCACATGGCTATAACTTTGGGTGCATTCGATTTATTTTCGTTGGAGTTTGTGCAGTGTTGCATTTTAGCACCTAACATTTGGTGATAATTTAGAAACCATTACTCCGATCGACACGAAACCACCATAGGAAATTTTTAAACATAGCGTGCCGGCAGTTTATTAATACCCAATTGCAAAAATAGCAAGTGGCACAAAAATGCAAACAAAGTCGTAAGTCATTTTTTCTCTTGTTTTGAACAAAAATGCCTGTAACTCCAAAACGAAATGAGATATTTTCACCAAATTTGAGACATTTATGTATAGGGACACTCTATTGACACGTGTGAAAATTTGGAAGGATTGCACCACTTAGTGGCACTACAATTAAACAAAACATGAAATTGCTATATAATTGATATAATTTATATAAAATGCTATATTTTACCAATGAATTTTTAGTATCATTATAAAACTTTTTATGTATCGTCAAGACCATGACCTGAAAGTAATTTTGCGACAGTGCTTACTTTGCTACATTTTATCCCATTATTTGAGGTTGATTAATTTTTTTGCCGTTTCAATTACAATGATCCTAAAATTGCTTTTATTACTCTTTGTTGAATTTAGTTAAATAATTTGTGTCATGCTTAGCTCTTGGAGTGCTCCTGGAGTGCTTGGCCCTGTAATTGCTGCTTGCAGATATATTTTGCAATTACATCTCTTCTAACTCTCAGAGTAGACTGTTGTGGGAAGGTTTAGGGTTAGTAGAATAAGACATTTAGTTGCAAAGTTCTAATAATCAGTATGTTGTGGACCCATCAAAAAATGTTGGAAGATATTAAGCAGATCTACTAATACTCTAATGACTGCTAGTTGACATGTACAGTAGTTGCAAAGTTACTTACTGTTAGTAGAATGTCCAAAGTGGAATATCAATATAAAGTGTTACCAGACATTTTTAGTTGTTACAAAAAAATTTATATTTCTAATAAATACTTTTCTTTTAAAAAACTTTTTATCTATCAAAGAATCCTGACAAAACAAATCATGGTATTCACTAAAAAAGCAAAGAAGCACAACTGTTGAATGAATATTCATTGGGCACTACATAAGAAGGCATACTACTGTTTTTACTATATTTTTTGCTCAGATAACTTTTTTACACCTACAACGAAGATCAAGAACCTAAACCTTTAGTCATCAGTCTTCCAGTGTTTAGTATTCATCTTTTGCACATAATAAAAAACAGGAAATTAAATGAGACTCAAGAGACCTCGACCCAGGTGCTTCTAGTTTCCCAGGAATAGCTAAACAACCAAACAAGAGGAAACACATATCTCCTCACGTTCGCTCCAGCTGTGCTTTTTCTACTGGCTGCATCTTTAAAAAAAAATCAAAACCAGCTGCCAGCTCACAGGTTACCGCTCCTGCTCCAGCTCAACCCTGTGTAGGCAGAATTTTTGGATAAGACGAGATAACAGCAGACTATTATATAAACAGAGGTGCTGAGTTTTAGCCCTAATCTTGTTTCTTTTGTAAACCTAGCATTACCAACTGTTTTGGATTATCCCCCCAGTTTAGGGGGGGTTCGTTTTGGTTTGTTGCAAAACACCAGGTCTTTCCACCCCAGTTAGTACTGGTATTATTGGTAAGGACATAATGGTTAACTAAAGGTCATCCACATCCATTTAAGTTGGTTTCTGGTACATTCACATTTTGAACCCAATACATTGGGGGTTTGTAGAAGTTGTTTACTACATTGCCATTTTTTGCCTTTTCTCAACTAAATTAGCCTTAAGTTAAAAAAAAGAAAAACCCTCTAGTTGAACATTGACCTTTTTCAGGTTTTGACAGTGTGAGCTGAATCCACTGCCTCGGGAAAGCCTGTTAGGTGATGTGGGAAATTGTTTAGACTCTCAAGGTTTAGTCTGTAGCAGGTCCAGGAAAACCAGTGGGACGATGAGCCTTAGGCTAGACTGTTAAAGCTGTTTATCCTCAGCTGAGCAAGATGCAGAAAAAATGACCGTTGTTAAGGTCTATGTCGATTGGTGAAGGGCTGGATGGTATGTTTGGATGCAGTGTGATGATAGATGGATGGATGGGGAAAGATGGTAAGAGAGAGAGGGAGGGAGCAGAAGCGGACTGTAAAAGCCAGTGGCAGGTTTACAAGGGATTACTTCCTGCAGAGTCTGCATTCTTGATTTGAAATGGAGAGAAAGCTTCTTATAGCTTAAGAGCTTACTACACCGCTCAGAACAACGCAGAAAAACAATAACACACCACGCATGAACACATACACACACCTTACAAAAACACAGCTACACTTTGAAAATGTGAAAAAAGTTTAACCTCAATGCATCAATCTGGATTATTCACACCTCAGTAAAACAAACAAGCAATTAGGACATAATATTCGTTAGACCTTTCAGCAGGGTAAAGACTGGGGTTTTGTTTTAGTGTCTATACGGAGTGCAGCAATCGTATTTATACAGTTGGTACATTTACTCAAGTGCTAAAGAGAAATGATCCTCAGGGATGAGTTATGTTTATTGATTAACCATCGATGTCTTGTTCACCCAAACACTCCAAGCCGGGCAGGTTACAGAAAACATTTAAACTAAATCGACTAATGTCAGGATTTCATTGTAATCAAAAGCTTAAAGCATGCAATTTTTAATAAATGCAAAAAAAACCAGCTATTTTACAGTTTAATTTGTAACACTTTTTAGATTACTGTTTTTTTTTTTTTTTATCAATTTTTGTATAAATGCAGCCTTGGTTACCACAAGAGACTTGCAAAAAAAAAAAAAAAAAAAAAAATTATATATAAAATATATATATATATATGAGCGAGAAAGAGATTTGCTGTATATTTAGTTTTTTTTTAATATATTTTCCATATTTTTTTAAACAAAACAATATTGATTATTGCATGGAATTCATTGTTAATTGGCCATAACATAAAAAAGTGATCGCATTGGTTTGCATTTTAATATTAGTGTATCCCTAGATCAATAAGAACACATCTTGTTTGCTGTTGATAGATCACCTCATGTTCTGAATGTTTCTGATCGCAATTGTATATGAATTTTCTCTTTACAGAAAACAGAGTTCCTCATGAACTCTTCACACCGTTGCTTATCGGTTTTGTTGCCGCAGCTGTTATCCTGGTTCTCATCCTGATTGTGCTGTCCTACAAGTACATGCAGGTAAAGTGTCATTCATTTCATAGCTTGTCTTCCAGCAGAGTGCATGCTGACTCACTGAGGTAATTTGTTAATTAGACAAAATCAAACAGTTTTAATTCTGACAGCAATAAATATTGTGACCTGTATTGTTATCCCAGCACAACTTGTTTTTGGTTATTTGATATTAAACATGATACTCGGTGCAATTTACCTGTCACACCTGCCATCCCTCCCACACTTCAGGGAAACTTTGAAACAATACACACTCAAGGAAATTATTTACTTAACATGTCATAAGACCTGATGTTTCACCGTGCAGTTGTGCACTGTTGCACATGCATAAATTTACCTAGGATCCTACGATCTAATGTCTGGAAACATTGCTCATCGCTTTCCTGTCTCCTGCAGAAACCTAAATATCAAATACAATGGAAAGTCATAGAAGGTATCCATGGAAATAGCTATGTGTATATTGACCCTACCCAGCTTCCATACGACCACCAATGGGAGTTCCCCAGAGATAAGCTGCGTTTTGGTGAGTTAAGTTCCTGCATCGGTCTGCTTTGACTTATCATACTTCATAAATCATATTTCAGATCATTTTTCCATATCGGAATATTCTTTCTTTGAACATCATGTTTGGAAAGGTTTACAAGGTTTAGTGCACAAGAAAACATAAGGACCTTTTGAATTTTAAAAGCTTGCTTCTTTTTTTGGCTGTTAAATGGTTTGTGACACTTGATATCTGGCACTGTAGCACATAGGAACAGCCATATCCGTCAACAAACAGGATCTAACAGGATCTAGCATATCCCGCTTCCCCACAAGCCTTGATTGAAAAACAAGTCGCTGTTCAAGTTAAAAGCTGGTTTTGGATCAGTTTCCAGGCACATTGATTGTAAACAACTGTACGAGGGTAATGTAAAATTGATGCTGCGTTGATTTTCTGAATCGGTTTTGCTTCCCTGCATTCCCAGGAAAAACTCTCGGATCTGGAGCATTTGGGAAAGTGGTGGAGGCCACTGCTTATGGGATGTCCAAAGCAGACACGGTGATGACCGTAGCTGTGAAGATGCTCAAACGTGAGTGGAAAAGAAGCATAAAACCCATTCACAATCTTACGATATATGAGTAGCATAGTAACACAATGGCATGTTTAACCAGTGTGTTTACTTAAGCAAATAAGGCTGTGTGTAAAGACACACCAAAAATGACACAAACTTGCATGATGAGAAAAAAGGAGGTTAAACATTTCCAGTAACCCAATATTTATTGGTTCCCAGAACATTTTGTTAAACAATGAAACCTACAAAAACATTACTTGAATGTTTAAAATTGGATTCCAGTGCAATAACTAAAGGAATTGTACACTAAGATAAGGGTCTGTTTTTTATTTATTGTGTTTTGCCCTACAGCAAGTGCCCATGCCACTGAGAAAGAGGCTCTGATGTCAGAGCTAAAGGTGCTTAGTTATCTTGGCAACCATATTAACATTGTCAACCTGCTAGGGGCCTGCACTATAGGAGGTAAGAGGCTAAGGCTAGGTTTTCTAGGTTTTTCTGTGTGCATTGTGTTGGTCTTCATTGCTGCGCTGGTCTGTTGCACAGGTCCAACTCTAGTTATAACGGAGTACTGCTGTTTTGGTGACCTGTTGAACTTCCTGCGCAGAAGGAGAGAATCCTTCTACTTCACTACACTGGGAGAAGACTCTTACTATAGAAATGTCACACTACAGCCAGAACCAAAGTGAGTGTGCTCAGTGCAGCTAGTGAAGTGTGATAGTGTGAAGTGCTTCTAGGTTCACTAAAACCAGTTTGTATTTATTTACAGTGAGAACAGGAATGGATACATGACCATGAAGCCCTCTGTAATGGGACTTCTGTCCTCTGAAAATAGAAGATCACTTAATAAAGGTTGGATTAGTGCCTTGTTTGTTCTCTGGAAATCTCTTTTCCTGTCATCTTGTCTCTTATTGCATCACCCAGTTTTTTGTTTTGTCTTGTGTTTGCTCTTCCTATTCTTGTCTTGTCTCAGTTCAGTCTTTTTGTCTCATATTGTCTTGTCCTTCTTTTCTTTTCCATTGTCGGCTACTCAGATCTTCTCCTCTTTTCTTATTTGTTCTCTTATGTTGGTTCTCATTGAATCATCTCTTCTTATTTTGTTTTCTAGTCTTGTCTGCCTTGTCCTTGCTGTACTCATCTCTTCTCACCTCATTTTGCTTTCTCTTCCCGTATTATGCCTTATCTTCTCATCTTGCCCTTTGGTCTCGGGTTATCCTTTTCGGCTTATCTTGTCTTTTCTGTTTTCATCCTGTCTTTTCTCATCCGTCTCATTTTGTCTTGCCCCTTCTTGTCTCATCCTTCCATTTTCTTTCTGTGCCTTTTTCATTTGCTTGCTTTTTGTCTCATTGTGTCTTCTTTGTCATCTTAAATAAATGTGTCATCCCTTTAGGTGATTCCTACAGCGATTCAGATGCCGTAAGTGAGATTCTGCAGGAAGACGGCTTGACTCTGGACACTGAGGATCTTCTCAGCTTCTCCTACCAAGTAGCCAAAGGCATGGATTTCCTGGCATCCAAGAACGTAAGTGTTTTTCTCATTTATTTGCATTCTGTCTCTCCGACGGATACAGAGTTTTATATTCCAAGTGGTTGCAGTAATCCCATACTGCAGATCTTCTCGCTCTTCCTCTACAATGCCACAGGCTCACATTCCATTACCTCTGTCCAGTCAAGGGTTCGGTTACACAAGGTCACACACAATCGCATACATGTTGTCAAGCACATGCACACGCTCATTCATTGAGGATGATGCTGAGAAATATCACATTTCTCCACCTGGCCAGCAGGTCCAGTATTCAGTTTAGGGGAAGGTCACTAAATTAGTCACACTGTCGAGCAGGCATTGTAGTTTTCGGTCAGTGAATTCATTTTAGCACCTCTCTGCTAACTTATAACACTTCTCTGCTAATGAGGTTTTGAACATTGGCACGGTTACTGTAAGTTCCTGATAGTTTTGACAGTCCTGACAAGCAATTCTAAGCAAAACCTTTAAGTCAGTCCCCTCAGTGGCCATTTTGATAATACCTCCAGGCAACTCATTTCTATGCAGGTTACATGCATACAAGTACAGCTTCTATTTACTTAAATTGTGAAAGACCAAATCTCAAAAAGCTGTCAAGATTGCTTTTCAGAAACATATTTGCTTTTCCAGTTTGCGTTAATATGTAAGCTAATAGTGTGTATGTTAACCTGTAGTTCTGCATTTGTGTTTATGCAGTGTATTCACAGAGACCTGGCAGCCAGAAACATTCTCCTCACCCAAGGCCGGGTGGCTAAGATCTGTGACTTTGGACTAGCCCGGGACATCACTACTGACTCAAACTATGTTGTAAAGGGCAATGTAAGTATTAAACAATTTTAACCTTTCCTCTATTGGAATATTTTCCCACTAGGATTTGTATGTCATTAACTAATGGGACTAGGTAAATAGAAAAGTCAACATGCATGCTGTGAGTGTTGGATGTGTTTTTTTCCAATAGCCTTCTGCAAGCAAATGCAAGTTGAGACATGTATCAGATGCGCATTACCCAAATTTCACACACTGGCAAGAGGACGATGCAAAACAAGTCATGAAACGGGCTAAATTTTGTAACTTTAATTTCAGGAATTTGCATAAAGCAATCAGAGCCTCGTGTGCAGTGCACACATAGTGCCGTTGAGCTCCGGGTGTCACGGGTTCATGTCCCTGCTTGCAGACCTTTTCCAATCCCATTCCCTCTCTCTCTCTCTCTCTCTCTCTCCCAATTCACTTCCTATCAAGATTATTCTGCTTGTAACAATTAAAGGCAAAAATGCCAAAAGTAAAAAAAAGAAAAAAAAAAAGAAAGAGCAATCATAGCCTTGCGGTCTGACTTTAAACTTTTCTGATCCCACCTTTCTCTTGCTGTCCCACTTCACTTCCTGTTAGTTCAGTACTATTCTATGCCACTTAGGGCCATGATGCAAAAAAAAAAAAAAAGTAAATAAAGATGTTATATCTGGCTTCCACTACAGATACTTTATTTGCATCCTGATTTAATGATCTAAAAAAGCCCAAAGCAACTAACAGCCATAACAAACTTCTCAAAATTTACTGGGCAAGTAAAGTAATGTCAATCTTATGTCAGTGAATCTTTCTAAGTAGAAAAAAACTGTATGATTGGGGTTTCAGAATGCATGTTTTGATAGTAAATTACTTCTATGCTAGTCACTGTCTGAACCCTGGACTGAACCCGTCAAGAAATGTAACTGGTACTGTGTGCTTTCATGTTCTGTCTGTGTTGTTAAGGAAGGAATGCTTGTTATGAGGCTCTTCTCTGTTGTAGGCTCGTCTCCCGGTAAAGTGGATGTCCCCAGAGAGCATCTTTGAGTGTGTTTACACCTTCGAGAGTGACGTCTGGTCTTACGGTATCCTGCTATGGGAGATCTTCTCGCTCGGTGAGTTAAATTTAGCTCATAATTATATTGACTTGGTACTGTTTTTAATCCATTTGCTGACAATCTACTTCTGTAGGTAGTAGTCCTTACCCGGGTATGCCTGTGGACTCTAAATTCTATAAGATGATCAAGGAAGGATACCGAATGGAGTCACCAGAGTTTGCCCCGAGTGAAATGTAAGTCTGAGCTGTAATTAGTTAACATTTCTTTCAGTGGGGGAAAAAAACATGACAAGATAATGACAGCGTTTACCGTATACACACCTAACAACACTGTTCCCAGTAACACTAGCGCTGTCATGTTGTTGTGTTTCAGGTATGAGATCATGCACTCATGCTGGGATCCCGACCCCTTTAAGAGACTTTCATTTGGCAAGATAGTGGAGAAGATCGAACAGCAAATCTCAGACAGCACCAAACACGTATGTCTTCTTTTATTCTCTTTAGATTTCAAAACATTTGGAAGGGTCACTTATATATTTTTTGGGGGGGGTTCAGATGTTCTTTAAAAAAGAAAGAAATACATTCATTAATTTGGGACAGGACATTTTTAAAATTTCTGTATTCAAATATTAAAAATAAAAGAATTTAGTCATTAAATCAAACACAGGACTTGAAATTATCAAATGTCTTAGTATAAAAAAAGGGTTTTAATTAATTGCATTAATATTTTAGACAAAATAATTTACAAATGTATATCATAGTGAGTAGGTTGTAAAATGGCATGCTTAAAAACGCCTTAAAAACATACATTATGAATTACTAATTAAATATCTTGAAACATTTAGGGTGCTTTCACACCTGCCTCATTTAGTTCGGTAGAATCACACTAGAGTTTGTTTTCCTACTTGGTGCGGTACGTTTGGGCAGGTGAGAATGTAACAATCGCACTCGAGTGCGCACCAAAAGCGGACCAAAAAAGCGTACCGAGACCTCCTTGAAGAGGTGGTC
>JAUCNO010001210.1:1196589-1223241 GCA_032353835.1 Enteromius viviparus
GTCACAGGCGCTATCCTTTGAATTCAATTCTCATTTAAAATAATGTTGTCAGTTAACTGGTTAATAATCGGTTAACGAGCGTCGGTTGTCGGTTAACCGAAATGAGCATCCCTAGATCGAACAAGAAGGGAGAGGTGGTAAACACGGACGTCTTTTTTTTTTTTTTTTTACTATTAAGGGTAATACCGTATACCGGGGTAAAATAGGGAGGTGGTATAACGGTATCAAAATTTGGATACCGCCCAAGCCTACCGTCATTTGTGCGCGATGTTCAACAACAACAACAAAAAAAAGTATAACAATGTTACCAACAGGAGGATGGAAGATGTTGTGATCGAAGCTGTGTTTTTGTTGTGTCACATGGGTTTCATTATAATGGACATGGAATGCCGATGTATGTCAAAAATTAAAAAAACAGAAAGTCAACTGGCAGTGCTACATGTCTTAGAGACTGATAGCAGAAAACGCTGTAGACAAAGTCTTCAGGTAAATGTTGTTTATAAAATAAATAAGTAGATACAATGTTTACACCGCGTTTTAAATCATGGCGGGTGAGGGCGTTTTCATATGCATTTAGCCAATCAGCTTACACTTACGTTAATGATTTTAGACCCTGATCTGAAGTTGGAGCTAATGTACCTGGAACTAAAATTGTTCCTAGTTCCTGTGGTGCGAACACTTCAAAAAGTGGGTAGTTCCACAATTAGTTTGGTTACTATGAAATAGTTCCTGTAGTGCGAAAGGCCCTAATGGTGACCCATAACAGCCTGATTACAAACTTCCTTCAAAATATTTTCCTTTGTGTTCAGCAGAACAAAGAAGTGAATGGATTTGGAACTACTCTAGAGTGAGTAAATGATGACGGAATATTAATGTTTGGGTGAACGATTTCTTTAAGCGTCATATCTTGATTGATTCATCCCCTCTCCTCTCGTAGCTTCAGCGCTATAAGCTAGCCAATGGTGCACCTGATGTGGAAACGGGGACAGCTGCAACCATATTACCTCAAAGAAGATGTCCCAGTGTGATTTCACCAATATTCATTCAGGCACTCACCCTCACCTTCCTCGCGGAGTGGGGCGACCGCTCTCAGCTTGCCACTATTGTGCTGGCTGCAAGAGAGGTATGCACACAGCATCCAAAATTACACTTCTAATTTTTACCAATTTAAAATTGCTTACCTGGATGAGAGATGTATTTATTTGTTGTCATTTTTTATTATGTATGTATTTATTTTATTGCTGGCATGCTGTTAAATCATAAATAAATAAATAAATTCTGAATTATGTTTTAAAACAAATTAAATTTAGCTGCTTTTTGCCAATTTAAATATTTATAAATCCTATCAACTGTATTTTTCCTTTTTTTTTTTTTTTTGAAAAATGGATGATATCGGTTTTAATTAATTTTAAAATAAATCTCTACAAATATTTTCTTGTAATGTTTTAACATATTGAATGTTCTTAATGTCCATGAACTCATTTTGCAATGCTTAAAATTGGACTGATATATTATGAATATATTTAAATACATTTTATTCTTTTATTTTAAATGATATTTTATAAGTTATTAACTTGAATTAAACATACTTCATTACCTAATTAACATTTGAAATACTTCTACATTAAATATTATATACATATTCCAGCCTTTTATATAGCTTAATGTTAACAGCAATCAAATGATTTTAATGTTGCTAACTATGAATAACTGCCTGGTTTTGTGCTGCAGGATCCATTTGGAGTAGCAGTTGGGGGTACATTGGGACACTGTCTGTGCACAGGCCTGGCTGTTATCGGCGGAAGGATGGTGGCTCAGAAAATCTCCGTAAGAACTGGTGAGTCATTTTGTACAGCACATCATGTTCTGTCATTTTGCATAAGCACTGACCTATATCCAGATTTATTTGCTGATACTTCCTGCTGTTATCTCTACAGTCACAATCATTGGTGGAATCGTTTTCCTCGCCTTTGCCTTCTCTGCCCTCTTTATCAAGCCCGATTCTGGATTCTGATGGAAGAGCTGACTCTTGGTTTCATTTTGTGTATATATATATATATATATATACAACCCAGGACAAGTGGAAAAGAAGAGCGAGAGATACTGTGCAAAGACTGCAGATGGCTTGTTTCTATGTTTGAGTGAATCTCTTTTGTGTGACTGAATGAATGAAAAACTATTTACTGCTCATGTCTTAATGAGCATTTCCATTTTTTTTGCTTAATCCCTCTTTTGTCTATCTTTGCTTTCAGCCAGACACTGTTTTTAGGTGATCATTATACTTCTCCTGTATGCCTCTTAACAGTTTACTTGAACTTGCCAGATGTTTGACCGGCACATAGTTTTAAATAACAAATCACAAATCTTGTCTACATTGTTTTACCTCTGTTAGAGTGCGCTATGGGCAAAATCTGACCCGGCTCCAGTTTACTTTATATAACTTTAAACTTAACACAACATCACTTAAACCAAAACCAGATCAAGCACTATCACGCACCCACTGCACAACACTAAATCTACTCACATCTCAGGAGTAGTTAGTGGGTAAGAGCCTCAGCAATATAACAGACACAATTGTTTCATCAAAAATAAACTATAGTACTGAATAACGCTATAGGTACTGCCTGGTATCTAAACTGCCTGTCGATGGTTTGCTCTTATTTCACACCATATTACCAAAGGCTTTAAATGTAATATGGAATTATGTGAGATCTGATCACTACATCACATGTTGCCTTTAAACCCAATCACATTATTTATTGCTCATCGTTGTGCGCTCATAAATGCATTTGTGCTTCTGCGTCACTGGTCATTAAGTGTTAGGGACAGTCATGTCACAGACTCCACTAAAAGAATCACACTGCATACATTTGCCATCTCATGAAGGAAGATCATAATTTCCCAAGTCTGCCCTTTTCTTTTGAGTGATTTTTTATTTATTCTACTATGGAGCACAGGTACTGATATTTTGTCATGGTTGATTGGTTTCACTGAGAAGAATATTTGGTCCTTTTTTTTTTTTTTTTTTTTACATATTCAGGGTGTCTTTGTCAATATTTGACAGGGGCTAACTTTGGAGAGTGTGCTGACTGAACTATTGTAGAAGAACTGCAAAAATGTTATACCTGTAAATATTGAATAAAATGGTCAGTCTCAGTCTGTCAGATTTGGTTATTTTTTTACAATTTGAAAACAATGGTGGTCCTACATAGGGCCTTACAATGGTATAAAGCACATTTTTCAAAACTATTAAAAGAACAGTATTCTATAGGTTTTGAGGCCTTGAGTCACACTGCATTAGATGCAACGAATCAAACCAACTGGCCTTTGTTTAAAAAAACCTCAGGACTTTTTCACAATAATTTTTAAGCAACTAGTCTCAAGGTAAATATTTGCAGCCATCCAATTCATAGTGTTTTAGGATAACTACAGGTGTAGTTGAATACACCTTCACAGATTTTGACAAAACTAAGTCATATTGCTTTGTACTTCGAAACCTCGACTAATAAAATGTGTGCTATATATAGATAATTACCACTTGTCTTTGATGTATTATAGATTTTTTGTGGCATTCTAATTATGCATATTAAATTCTGAGATTCTGGTTCATATTTTATTGAGCTTGAAAATTGTAGGCCTATGTAATGAATTACAGACATTTCTTAGTTATTCATTACTACATTACTTATAACTTACAATAGTATTACTATAATTAGCACTGGTGGTGGTTAGATTATTCTAATGAAAGCATGGTATTTCTTAAATTGTCTGGTTGGTACTTATTCTTGTCATTCTCTCAAACTGTAAATACTGTATAGTAATCATAGTAAAACTTATAGTAAATAGTAAAGTATAGTAAAACTTTTGTAAATTAATATTTATGATCTCTAATTAGGCTTATTATGCTGCATGGCAAGCGCCAAGTATGTGTTTTCTGCAAATACAACCCTAAAATGTCATCAAGTTGAAATCGTATGGCAGTTACTGCCGTCAACAACATAAACAAACATTAATGCGCGTGCATAGTTCGTTAGTAAAGTGCAAAAGCTTATAAATATGCACGCAAGTTAGTTCGTTTGTAAATGTAAACAGGCTTTTTGTAAATATGCACATAGTTTGTTTGTAAATTTACAAATAGGCCTAATTCAACCAAAGGTTTATCCACTCTGGGTCAGATTATCCTAATAATCATTCCTGAATATCATACACTGTGTGAGAGAATAAGGAAAGCATTCTGTGGCATAAATTATATCTATTTTCATTTTACTTGTAAATATAACTGATAATATCACAACACATATGCTGTCTTTAACTTACCTACAGTAGTGATTTTGTCCAACGCAGTTATAAATCCGGATTACGGAATTATTTAATTGCAGGGGATGTAACTGCTGGTTAATATGTTCCATTGTGTTGTCTGACAGAAAATATGTAATGTTATGTAATCGATAACAGTTTTATATTGGACACGTGAGGAAGGATTAGGGAAAACACGCAGAATGCAAATACGGCGTAATTACGTCATCAATATGCAAATTATACGCATGACGTCATCTAGCGACATTTGGCGACTTTTCAAGCAGTCTTTAGCTACTTTCCATTGAAAATAGTTGACAACACTGGCGTGCATGCTTTTGTGGCCCTAACTAAACTTCCGGTAGACGTCCCATTTGAATCAATAACAACAGCTAAATAGTTTATTATAATTATTATTATGTATTTATTTTTTGATAAGCAAAATATGTTTGCTGTGTAAATCAGACGGTTTTATTAAACTCATTCTCTGCCAGCAGGAGGTGCTTAAAGCACGAGAAACGTTGTTTCTCCGGTAACGGCTGTAGACGACTTTACAAACGCTGTTAAAACGTAATTTTCTGAAGTCTTTTCGAAAAACGGTCAGTTTTTATATTGTGGCCACAAATAAATAAATGTACGGGAAATGCATACCACAGCAGAATAACCTGAGACCAACTTAATCAATGTTACTGATAATTATCTGCGTTTGTAGCTGACTGCACACCGATAAACAAACACCAACCGGAAGTTAACTTCGATCTAGGCGCGTGCCCCAGATAAAACCGCTTATCACGGCGGAAACTGTTTACAATTCTGAGGAAAACAGTCCCGCACTGTTCAGGCCCTATGCAGTAGCAAACGATATTACTATAATTTAACATTTTAAATAAATAAATAAAACCTACTAATGATAATCGTGCTCATCCAGGTTAAGCTGTTTATTGCAATCGTGAAGTACGCGAGAACAAATAATGAATGTAGACTGCTTACAGCCTTTCTGAAAAAAGAAAAAAATAATAATATTGAGTAACAAATTAAGTAAACATATTGAGTTAAGAGATTCTTAACGAAACAAAAATAGTTCGGTGATCGTCTCTTAGCAACAAATGGTGATTTTAATCTTTGTACTTGAACAAATTGGTTGAGTGAATTATTAATAGACTCAGCTGGAAAAAAATCCCTTCTAACAAACCACAAATCTAATTTATTAAAAATTTATTTTTAGCGGAAAACATTTACAACGAAAAATATATAAAAACAGTCACGACAATGTGTATGTATATATATATATATTTTTTTTTTTAAATAATTTTATTTTCAAAATTGAATAAGGGGAGTAAACGGCACTGTTTGCTTAAAAATGTTCCATTATTTCTTTGTTAAACGTAAGAATGGCCCGGCTCACAAAATGAACCCAATACAGCACACGTATTTTTGATATTACAGATTTTATTTTATTTTATTTTGAGTATAATAAAACAGAGCTATGCTCTGGTAGCCTCTGATATTAAAATTTGACAAAACCTAACAAACCTAAAATTAAATAATTAGCTATTTTTCCTCCATATTAACGTGTACTGATCAGATAAATTTCATGAGCCAAACACAAGTGCTCTGCAAAGAACATCACACATACAAAGATTAATGATAGCAAGAGAACACTGATAGACATTCAGAACTTCTAGTGCGTACATCAGAACTACAGAACATTTAACATGGTTCACCACCCCCTTTTCCACTGGGCGCTTTTAATATTTCAAGAAAACAGGATTTCACCATGTTCTCCCATGTATTCTCAGAGCTCTTTGGGTTAAAATGCCAGTTGACATGAAGTTGCATCGAGCACCACAGACAATTCAGAGGTACATATAAAGGGCAACCACTTTGTATCGTCCTGTTTCTTGCGTGTGGATGTAGAAGAATGTGTTATTGAAGAGGTCACTATCACAAGATCAAGTGAGGAAGATAAAGGAGGGGCAAGATTGATGAGTGTGTTTATTATTATTCTGAACCAACCTGAGGAAGCTGTAGTATTTCTGTTACCTTGGGGCTGACATAATACAAATCAGTGCAGAAAACAGAAAAACAACCCCTTGTACTCTAAAACATCATCACGCACCAAGAACTCCCATCTTATGCCGGTGTCAGAGGATGCACTATGCATCATTTTCGCCCCAGCCTGAATTTGTATAGGTGTTCTATACTTTAAGCAAGATTTCGTTAAAAAAAAATAAAACATTTACCTTCAAGTACCCCTCAATAACATCAACATGTAGCAAACATCAAAGACCTTTCTTATTCAGGCAAAAACCTTAAAATAACCACTTCCTAATCCAACTGCATTGTAGGGAGAAAGTTCAGCTGGTCCTCCAGTGTGTCACAGTTTGTTTAAATCCTTCATTTGAGGTTACAATATGGAGTAAGCTTAATTTTCTGTTTCCTTTCCTAGCAAAAGGCGTATAACAGCTGTTTTATACATTAACTATAGTCTATCTGCATAAATTCTCTGTTCTGACCTTGCCGTAGAAAAATAAGAACATCTAATTTTGAATATATTCCTCTTTAAAATATTCTTTATATGTTACTATAAAGCCACGTGACAGTTTTACATTCAATCAATAATCTCGCCTTGCTCATTCCAGCCGTGCCGTCATTAAATTTCTGTGGTATCGAAATGTAAAGCCATCTGTTACTTTTACACGACCACAAAAATCAACACAATAATGACCATCATATACCATAGAACCGCCTTGAAGAGTAGAAGAATAGGATGAGTTAGATTACGTTATCGTACTGCATTATCATAGATCACATGAGCTATTCTGTTATATTGGGTACTGCAACATGAACTGTGATTGGACCAGCACTCCGGGTGGTTGGCTTTCACACGCCGCACAAACCAAACATTCAGACTGGCACTTTCATAATGAGGTCTGATATTGAAAATATTGGAATGAACTACACCTGTCTACTTGTACTAACCTGAAGAGGAAATATTGCTCATTAGTGCACTAACTTCTGGTGAGTAGAATAATAATTAAAATAATAACACGGTCTTGTCAAACAAGACCAATACAAACAATACAAAAACTGTCATTCATAAGTGCTCCCTGTTGATAAAAGTGACTCTCAGCCTTTTAAAATAATAATAAAAAAAATAGTGTTTAAAATTTCTTCATAAGGACAAAAGGGTTCCATCCATCACATTTGGATTTATACTAAAGGAAAACATACATTTTTTTAACATTCAAGGTGGTTAACTACTAACAACGTCTCATCGGGCAACTTTGGGGAAGCTTTAATTCTGGCCACTACTGTCTTGTCAAGCCTAAATATAAATCTCAGTGTCCTGAAGACACAGTTTCAATATCGAATGAATCAACTGCAGTAATTGTAGCACTACAGAAGCCAAAAAACAGAATCAGATTGTCGACGTTAGGGTTGTTTTCTGTGCTTTGGACAAAGAGCTAAAAGCTGCTAGTGACTGTGTCAGCGTTACAGAGGTACTAGTGAACCGATACATTCCTGCTTTTCCAGAGCTGAGTGGAAGAAGGTTGCAAAGTCAAGTCGCAATCATCGAAATGTCATCGTTTGAGACCGATAAGTATTCCTGCATTAAAGCTGTGCAAATATGTGATAATTTACTATCTCTAGATGATAAACAGGTTTGGTTGTGTAAAATATTTCTGGTTACTCAAACCTATTTAATGAATCATACCTAAAACTCTGCATAACAGTGTAAACAACCATGTAAACCATTGTAAAACTAGAGGAAGCTATGGCTTAGCCTTAAGCTGATTTATCTGTATCCTTTAGGATCGTACACACTACGCGATTATATATTTCCTCGTCATAACCCTGCTGTTTTAAGCATCAGTTCCAGTTTGGCAGAGTATGTAGCTATCAACGGTACATAATAGCGAATGTCGCGAGGCCGCCGCCAGCCGCAATGATCTGCGCTAAACAGTCGAAGCGCCATTTATTTGCAAATCGCATGATATACTAAATCTGAAGCCTTCTCTTTAAACTATTTACACATGTAAAACATCTCTCTGAAATATATCTATATTTTTGCAATTACTAAGGTGTATAATACGATGCAAAACATCTAAAGATTGCCTGTTCCTTTAAAAGTTTTACTAAAACATGAAGGCCGTTTTAAACCAACTGTGACACGATCTGTGGATCCAGCATTGGCAGACACACACATACACGAACACATGTGCGCGAGCACATACACACACTCACGCCCATCCCACTGGAAAAAGGAAGTCTGTGAAGAGATCAGCCATTATGTGTATTAAGTTTAGCTTTTTTCCTCTGAATATTAGAAAAAAAAAAGTATATTCAAAGCTACAAATAACAGACTACGCTTTTCGTCTCATGCATCATATAAAATATTAGTTTCTCTTTCCTTTTGTCCATATATTTACACATTATTTTACAGGTGAACTGTACAATAAAAGTTGAATCCACGTGACATTCTTAAAAATATTTTCTGACCATAATTACTTGCGACAAGTAAAATGAGTAGGAAAGAGGAAGAGAAAGATAGGCCAAGAGAAAGACGCTGTTCGTCCTGCGCGACTTTCTTTGCCGCGGCTCGTTCTGCATAAATAAAACCTGTGAAAGAGGGATGACGGCACACACTGGGCATACGAGACAAAGGGGATGCGGTTATTGTGGTGGAGACAGTTTGTGGAAAACCAGACGCCGCTCTTTCCTCACCAGCCGAGTTTAGCCGTTTCGTGCTCGGACCTCTCCCAGAATTCAGTGCAAGCAGCCATTGATCAACTACCTATAGGTCGGAGAGGGCACGGGGTGAAAACGCCACACCCGTTTAGGTCTGGCCCTTTACCTATAAGCAGTGGAAGGGTATCTGAGAGGGTACAGTACAAAATACTGCCATTTTTTTAGCTCCAAACATCCCCCTCAGAAGCCCCTAAGCTTGCAGGACTGCTCAGTGGAGACAGGGTTGTGTCCCTGACGTGCGGTCAGCTACTGAGGTGGCGCTTTGGACCGGTCCGTCATGCTGTCTGAGCGATGAGCTGCCATTTGCTGCTGCAGCTGCTGCTGCTGTTGTTGGTGTTGATGTTGCAGCTGCTGCTGCTGCTGTTGATGTTGCTGCTGCAGCTGTTGTTGCTGCTGTTGTTGCTGCTGCTGAAGTTGTTGCTGCTGCTGTTGCAGTTGTTGCTGCTGTTGTTGTGTGGCGGCTGCAAAGGCGCCTTGCTGCTGCAGGGGAAACGCTGCTTGAAGGATCAACTGGGTAGATTGGTTGCCATGTAAAAGCCGAGGGGCCTGTGGGAGGAAAAATCAAATGTTATTATACGTGACCCTGGACGCGGGTCTTTAGTAGATGGGGTAGCAATAGTCAAAAATACATTGTATGGGTCAAAATTATCGATTTTGGTTTTATGTCAAAAATGCATCACAGCCACATATTGTATCAAAGCAAAATACACATCAATGGAAAGCTCATTTATTCAGATTATCTTTATCTGTTTTTAAAAATGTAGACTTATGACTGGATTTGTGGTCCGAGGTCACATATATGGTAGGAATGCAGTGATGCTGAATTCCGGGGTTGACACCAATAAAATAAAAATTAGTTTCAATATTCTACAATTATCTGGTGAAGTTAAAGTGCTAAAAAAAATAAGCTACGATGATATATAAATATAATGCTTCTAATAGCATTGAATGTGAAAGAGAGAGATGTTTAGGTCATTATACACACACAAAAAAATTTAATAAATATTAATAAATAAATATTAATAAATATTTAATAAAATTAATAAAAGGCAACAGAAATTGTGAGGATGTTGTGGTACCTGTAGGAATTGTGTTTGCTGCTGGGCAAGCTGAGCCTGGGCCTGTCCTTGTTGTTGGGCTGTTCCTGTAGCTGTCTGTGACTGCGTTTGAGCCTGCTGCTCCTGCGTCTGTGCAGATGGCTGCTGGGTGATGCTGATTGTTTGAGCCTGGCCCTGCTGCGGGGCAAACGCAGTCACTACCTGCCCCATGAACATGGTGGTAGGCACCATAACTGCGCCACATGCCATTGGGCCGGTTACTAGCTTAGTAAGGAGCTGTGGGGCAGCAGGGAACCTGTGGGAGGCAGGACAGCAGGTTCTTAGTTAGTTTTGTAACGAGTTTTAGACAAGTTTCAACAGTGACATGGTCAAGAGTCCCCAAGCACTTTTGTTGAATCAATAGGTTTCTATAGCTATAGGAGGAGACATACGATTAATGATTATTAGTCTAGTATTCTAAAGTGTTATTAAACTGTGTGCATGTTCATCTAAGTCAATGTGTGTTTGTAAAAGCTGCACATGTACCGTATCTGCCGGTCTTGTGCGAAGGTGGCGACCGCGGCTCCGCTGGGGCTGCTGTTCTGGGCCAAGCTTGTGGCGATCTGGACAACGTTGGCCTGCGCCGGCTGAGAGATCATCATGGTATTATACAAAGATGCAGGCAGTGCTCCCTGAGGAGACTGCAATGTGTGAGACGACCTCTGAGACTGCTAAAAACAGACAGAGATAGAAAAAGAATATTATTTATGTTTATATTAATGCTGCACAACAATTAATTGCATATATCTCTGTGTATATTTCTTATGCATATATAAAGACACATGTATTTTATATTCCTTAATGTTCATTACACTATATACATTACAACTTACACTATAAATAATAAACAACGCTTGACTTACATATATACATGCATGTGTGTTTTTACATATACATAATAAATATACACAGTAGACACACATATATTATGTAAACTAAAACTTTGATTTTGGATGTGATTAATCATTGCCCAGTACTAGTTTATATACACACATGCACACACACACAATATAATAATATGGTATTAATATATTTCACATTTAATAGAATACCTTTTTTTTATATGAACGCACCACAGACTTTAATTACAGACCAAGTTTTTGGATTTATAAGGCAGAATATTCAGCAAAAATAAATTTTCACTCCTCAAAACAATAATGTAGAAGTATTATTTATATGCGTTATTTATATACTTTCTGATTTAGTTTTTTTTTTATTAGTTTTATTAGATTTCATGAGATTTTAATGCTATTTTTATACTTCACTACTTTTTTTTTTTTTTTACATATTTCAGTTAGTTTCAGCAAATTTCTCATAAATGTGTATACATATATAAATAAAATGAAGCACAATTATCAAATAGGATGTCCTGTTATTAAGTAATATAAGGCACTAAACAAAAATGTTTTAACAGATTTTCATAGCTGACTATGTCACCTGAGTTAAAGTGGAGCTCTGATCTCTGAGAAGGTTCTGTTGTTGTTGTTGTGGTGGTGCCTGCTGCTGAGGATGCTGTGTGACAGTGTGTTGTGTGGCTGTGTGTGTGGACTGCAGGCTGCTCTGCAGGCTCCCTGCTGGCACCACCGTCCCCTGCATGGACAGAGCGCCCCCTGACTGCACGGATGATCCCTGCGTCAGCTGCACTGCGCCCAGGTTGAGCCCACCACCTCCGGGCTGTAAGAACATCTACACAGCCAAACAAAAGTGTGTCAATTTGAGGCAGGGAGTGTATATTTAATCAAAAACTAGTGGGCGCTCTCACCTGTAAGCCCTGGCCTTGCACCCTCTGCAGCTCATCCTGGATTTGCCGCAGTTCCTCTTGTTGTCTGTGGATGTTGGCTTCGATCATGCGTGTGCGTTGTTCCAGCTGGTCCTTAAGATGTTGCATTGCATCCATCTGCGTGGAAAACTGCAGCACCGGCTACAAAACAATGAACAACACCAGATAAAATACTTTCAGTAGGCCTCAAGGGTTAAAGTTACCAGAACAATACAGGTTTTCAGATGCTAAATGATTTATTATTATTTTGTTTTTATTATAATTGTTTATGATGATCTAATTATTGTAACATAAAATTGGCAACAATGCAAAGCAGTGTGAAAATCAGAGCCTTTTAGAGAAAAGATGTTTATTAAAGGGCTAGTTCACCCAAAAATGAAAATTCTATCATCAGTTACTCACCCTCAGATTTAATCAAAAAGATGAAGGTGAAGATGAAGGTCTTATGGGTTTTGATTGACATGAGGGTTTACATTTCATTTTTGGGTGAACTATCCCTTCAAAAATTAAACAAATGCTTCATTTTTAAATTAAAAGGTCATTGTTCTAACGTTCAAACAAATGGCAATATATATATATATATATATATATATATATAATATTATTACAAATTAAAATAACTGTTGTCCATTTCGATATGATTTAAAACGCATTTTATTTCAGTGATGCCAACATAGCCACAGAAATCATATTAATATGCTGATTTCATGCCTTTATTATTAACATTTTGTTTTGTAAAATTCTTTAATGAATAGAAAGTTTCTAAGAAACAAATAAAAAATAAACTTTATTTATGCTTTTGGTCACCTCCACCTACATTGTTAGAACTACACAAACTAACCTTCTAACTACATCTATGAATTGATATAATTACTTCACAATCAATTTGAGGTGAATAGACATTAATTCAAAAGTCAACAGTTCCTCAGTGGCCCAACAAAGAATGGCGAAGATCTCATTGATTATATGTGTGAAAGGTTAATTTGGTATATACATAAATCGACCAATGCTTGCTCTAGTGGCACCAAATTAGCAAGACACTAATTAGCAAGAGTGAATGCAGTAATAGGGATGCTGAATTACCTGCACATTGGGCTGAAGTGGTTGAGGCTGCTGAGGCTGAGACACAAGAGATGTTGCCATTGTCTGTCCTGTGTTCTGAGAACTCATCGACTGAAGAGGGACAACGCAGAGTCGCATGTTAAAATTCTCTTCTTGTCCTCAATTGTTGTTTGTTTCCATGCAAAAATGGGTTTTGTGTGTGGCATGTACCAACCTGACTGCTAATGGAGGACCTGCGCTGTGATGTCATCTCAATGGCTGACACTGATTGGCGGGGGGGTGTGCTGTGGTCTGTCTGTAGCTTTGTCTGCGTGGCTACAAACACACAAACATACAGTATATGAGTCAGTCAAAGCCCTGTGTAAACTTCTCAGTATGCTATGGCTGTTTTTGTGAACCACCTTCCGTCTTTGGTATGTAATACATACACGTTGGGTCCGAGACAGCAGTGTGTGAGGAGGATTTGCGGGAGCTCCTTGATGAGGCGGAGGGTGTGCGGCTGCGATCGAATCGCTCCAGCGCCTCCTTCAGGCTGGAGGTGTTCAACTGTGACTCAGAGCCGGAGTCCTGAGACTGAGCAGAGTGAAACAGAAGGATTGCTGGGTTGATTGCTATCACCATAGAAAATAATTGGGACAGGGGCATTCTTAAAAAAAATATTAATAATTAACTTAATTAATAATTAAAACTAATATATTCAATAAAATGTTGAAAAATACATATATTATATATATAAAAATACATTAAGTACATATATAATAAACAAATATATTTTGGATAATTATGATTAGAATTTTTGGATTATACATTTTTTATAATACATTGTTGTATTTAATGATCAAACTTCACACAGTGTAACTCATTAAATACACATAAAACATTAATAATAGTAATAATATTATTGCACTTTATTTAGTCACTTTATTAAGTGTTTATTAAATTACTTTACTGCATTATATATATACATACACACACATATATATATTTAACAGTGATGTGCATTAACAACTCTCATATGCTGCACCCCTGGATATTTTACATATTTGCCCAAAATGTTATAAATTAATAATAACATAAATCAAGTAAATATTGAAAGCATTAAATAATAAATATTAAAATAAAATGAAAATAAATAAAAATAAATGATGTAACTTCAAGATTAAATTAAATAAATATACATTAGCTTAAATCAATTTATGATATTTTACAAATGTGTCCGTTATATTTGTAGGTTGAATGGAAATTTAGAGACCAATAAATAATACATGTAATAATTACAATTATTACACATTAAAATATTATAAAGTATTTATAATTGAAATACTATTAGCAATGAAATTTATAAAGATTTTTTTGTGTAAAAAACAAAGTACATTTTACATACTAGCTTGTTATAACAAAGGCTAAATGTGGATTCAGAACTGAATTCAGTAATGTTTCACCTTGTCTGCTGAGATCTCAGGAGGTGATTCCTCAATGCCCAGTTCCCTGCGCTGTTCAGCCCTCACTTCAGCATAGCTGAGACAAAAAAAAAACATCACTTATAAAAAAGAAATAAATTACTAAGAAATTCTCTATAAACCGAAGCACGTCTGTGATTTAGTGTAAAACCACTGGCAGAAGATAACAGTGTGTCTTTCTTGTTAGTAGTTCAGATGTGATGTGTTCGGAGACTCTCACCTGACCACAGTGTGTGTGCAGACGATGAACTCCGGCCGTGAGTTCCACTGGTGGTACGTGATATAGTAGTGAGTCTGAAGCCAGATCCACTGCTGACCTTTAGTCAGAAAACGGTAATAACACGACTTCCCCTTACCGTACTGCATCACTGCAGAGAGAGAGAGAGATTAAATCAAAACTCATTCAATCAGAAATTTTAAACTGTTGGCCCTTTTTTAAAAGTGGGGAGACACGAGTGCACACAAGCAGTAGATGAACTCACAGTGTTCATGGCACTTAGCCAGAGTCTCCAGGTCGTCCACATGATAATAGTCGTACCCTGAAGTACCCAGAACCTCGAACGGTAGGTAGCCTATGATGGGGGGTGCCCTGCAAAACACAAAAGATGCAACTTTACATCATCTGCACACATGTATTCAAGCAGGGTCACTCAAACAATACGGTGACAAATGTGTCCACTAATTTGAGTCAAGAAAAAAGAAAATGGTCAGATAGCTCTATATAAAGGCATTTTTCTATGATATAACATTTTGCGAATTTCAACCTTACAGAAAAATCCTACAAAATTATTTGAATTTGTCAAGCGTCTAAAAAAACTAGTGTGTCCTTCATCTGATATAATACTTCTATGGCAAAGATAGTTATTTATTAAAAAAAAAAAAAGCCAGATTAAGCATTAGTGCAAACTAATTTAATACATTAAATTCATACCCATTTTAATAAATACCCTAGATACTTTGCACAGTGATGTCTTGCCATTGGTATAATCAAATGTTACAAATACATTACAAATAAAGTACCTGAAGGTCAAAGCTCAGACCTCAAAGAAGCTGTTCTAATGTGCACATGGTGATTTCCCACCGTTTAAGTTAATAAAGTTATTAATTAACTTTTAAATGCATTTTTGTGATTTGCATTAATAATACATGAACATTAAATTTCTAAGTTTTATACAGTGTATTGATTGTGTTTGTTTTGGTGATTAAATTAACCCCACATTTAAAATAGTTTTAACGACTAGAAAAACACTGAACTGAAGTCAAAATTCCTGCAACTTCTACATTCTTAAATTATTATTTTAAGCAATTTACATATTTAAAATGACTGTGCCCTTTTTTTTTTTTTTGCAAAGGCTGAAGCCTTGGAATAGATTTTCAGGCATTCCTTGAGTCATATGAAAACGTTTTGGGATAAAAACAGCATAAAAAGATCTGACGCGCCACCAGCTTCTGCTAAACAACAGATAATGTGGAAAATCTTATTCAATCGCTTTAATATCTAGCATCTGTGCTGATTAAACCGAATCCGTGATTTGAACTAAATATAGAGTAGAAGCAGCGCCAGCAGCCGTTCCTCCAAAACCACTCATCTAAATTCAGTAAAAACCTTTCCAACTATAATGGCATTAGGATTTCATAGAGAAAATGAGTTTGATGTTATTCCAGATGTACTAGCCTTTAGGCCTGTGGGCTGAACGTGAGACAAAGTGCAAGCACAAACAACAAACAACTTCAAAATCTGAGCGCAGTCTCATGGGCAGCGTATTGTGACCATCACAGGCTCACACAGGTGCAGGTGCTATAAAGAACTCACCCAAAAGATTCCAAAGGTTCCAAACCTGTATGAATTTCTTTGTTCTGCTGAACACAAAGGAAGATATTTTGAAGAAAGTTTGTAACCAGGCTGTTCTGGGTCACCATTGACTTCCATAGTATTTTTTCAATAGTGACCCAAAACAGCAGAACTTCCTTCAAAACACCTTCCTTTGTGGATAACCTGATATTTCCAGATCTATAAATTCCAAGTAAATAACCCTCATCTATGAACTGAAATAATCATTTTTAGCCGTTTTGTTGTCTTTACATCATTTTAAGTCACTTTGAAGTCGAGCTTCAGGTGAAGTGTAGAGTAGTCACTGCTAACCTGTCACCAACTCACCAGTCAACTATTTTACTAGATAAATGATGGTTTTAAACCTTGATGATTACAAACGACTTAAAACATTCTTTAAAGACACGCACCTTCAAAGCACTACAAAGATCAGTCGCATCTTTCACATACTTTTTCTGGGAGCTGACAAGCATTCACGGTCAACTAATATATATTTGAACACTATTTCTGTTGAAACTTGTGTGTCATGAATTAAATGATATTGATCGTCTTTATTAATTATATCTGTAAGTATACAACGTTAATAATAATGCTAAATAACATTAGTTTAAAATATACTCACTAATATCAAGTACGTGCTTTAGTACGTTCGCAAACACAATCAACATAACATATTAAATCACGATATTTGTATTATTTATTATAAACTAAAGCTCTTAATTTGACATTGCTACAAAGTACACACTTTTAAAGCGTGCTTAAGTTTGTTCAGAAAGTATAGTCCTTCTCTCTAAGTAGTAACAGCACCACTCATCATAGTGATGTATCAGTAGATATACTGCCGTGAAATCAGAGATGCTCTGCTTGAAATCCAATCGCAAGAGGTCACAGGTGACACATTCTATCCAGGTTAAAATCTCGCCTGACCTCCAGCGATCGGATCACCTGAGACAGATAATATCCAGGCATAAATTAAACTGACTAGCAGAGGCACACTTTATTTTGGTAAGGTGATGCGTGTGTTTGACCATGCGTCGTTTGAACAGATGAAGTTTGTACCTGTGGTCCAAGAAGAGGAACTTCCACTCTAAACTGTGTCTGGAGGTGAATTCCTCATTGGGCTCCTCCACAGTACACATTTCCTGTGGAACAGAGGTTATAAACAAGAGCGTTCTTACTTATAAGCACATAAAAACAAGAACAGAAACTGAGTGACCTACTTCTCACACTAAGTGTTTTGCATGCTGGTCATTTATCAGTGTCTTCAAAAACAAAGCCAATTCTTGCACAAACATGTACAGTGTCTATCAACACACCCACACACATACATACACCCCGTGTCATGATGAATCTGTACACAACGGATCTCAGGGAGGCTGTCACTGCGTGACAGGCAAATATTAGGAGTCACAGGACCAATGAGAAGGTGCCAAGTCGGTTTTGGCTCAACCTACCTTGATAAACTGAGGCTTGGCTAACCTCACGGTCGCTATGAAACACACTCGGTCTTCGAACATGGGCCTCAGCGATCGCTGGATCACTCCCTCAAAGCCGTTACGTGTTGAGTTAGGCACTACAAAGAAAAAGACAAGCAAATCTTCATGAGCGTTTAGAAAGACATGTTAAACAATAAGCTTATTCCTTTAGGCCACCACTAGGGGGCAGCTCCTGCGAGGAAATGTCAAATACTGAATATGAATTCAGGTACAAGAAATTTGAAGACATAGCTTGTCTTTTGAAGAAAATGATGATTTTTTTCTTTTTACATTTTGTTAATACTTTATTCAATGTCATATTAATTTTAGTTGATTTTGCACTCATTTTAAACTTAAAAGACAAACCTGTCACACGTTAAATTACCATTCAGAAAACTGGGTCAGCTTTTTATTTTATTTTTAATTATATATGTCTATATATGTATATATATTTATTTAATTTTGTAATTTTATTTTTTACTTTGTTATACTTAAAAGTGACAGTAAACAGATTTATAAATTTTTTTTACATTAATAAAATGGGAAAAAAGCAAAAATATAAATTTTTATTAACTAATAGTAAGTGCATTAAGCATATTGACCATCAAATACGCAAATTAGAAGGATCACAAATAATCTACATTATTATAATATTATTAATTAATCATTTCTTTTAAAATTGAATTAAAATAGTTTTACTAACCTGAACTCCTGAAATGACTATAATGAGTATTCTTATGAATTATCTATTTTAATTAAAATGGTGACTTTTTTACCCCATCTCATCTACTCTTTATTGTTGATGATATATACATATTAAATTATATAAATAAATAAAACCCTTATTAAACCCTTATTAAACCCAACAAACATTTGTTGTCAAGGAACTCACAGACAGGATTAAAACATTTAGGGCATAAATTATTCTATATTATTTAAAGGTCCCTGTATAATTAAGTCTATTTGTAGGTCGACTCCTCTTTAAAGTGTAAACACAGAGGCTCTGTGGGGAAAAACATGGCTCTGTTTGTTTGAACATTCCAACCAACATTGGCTCTGCCAACAGTGTGAGTTTGGGGTGGGACTATCTATTTGTGCGAACAAAGGCTGTTTGAAAACCTTCATTTGTTATTTTTACAATTATATTTACTGACTCCCGTCAAATTACACACTTCACCTTAAGCCACAAACGGTCAACTTTCCATTTCAAAATCTGGGTCAGAAGCCTGTTTCTCTAGCAGACTGGCTTTTCGCAACACTTCCTATTCAAATAATGGTCCTTGCTCCATCTACTCTCATAAGCAATCAAGCACTCGGATGGGTAGTTCAATAAACGGATCCATATGAAAGACTCGGCCGATGCTGCAGGCACTCGTTCTGACACTCACCAGTGTTGAGGGACTTGAAGTTTCCGATGAACTTGACATACTCATAAACGGGTGGCTCTTTCGGGTCGATCGTGCCCCGGAGCATGTGGCAACAGAACTCTAACTGGTTCTTTGCTGCAGGGAAGCAAACAAAAACAAGAAAACAGCATTAATGAGCTCTGGTCTTGTGATCTGTGCTCAAAGAAATGTGACAATCACAGAGAGAGAGAGAGAGAGAGAGAAGAAGAATTTTTTTGGTCATGATGAGATGATCGTAAGAAGATAGCATGTTTCAGAGGGATTCTTACTTTTTAGGTAGTCTGGGGTGAGGGTCTCCCCCTCCAGCATGTGTGTGGACAGGGCTTTATACACCTCTGAGTGCTCACCCAGTGGAAGGAAGTTCAACAGATTCTGATCCACAAGATCAGACTGAAAACACAACAACAGACACTGTCAGTATCTCTCACACGTACACAGGAAAGCTGCTCACATGTGCAGTTGGAGGCTGCAGAGTTGTTGATACAAATGCATGGATGCAATATTAAATGCTCATATTTTGTATGTATTCTGACGCTCAATCCACTCTTATTGATTAATGTTCAGTTGCTTTGTAGCTGCAAAGTACTCCCAGTGCGGTTCGGGAAAGAGGTCAGGACTTGTTGGCCACTATAGTAGTTTAGCAATGTCTTTAAATTCATTTTGATTTAATATTGGCTAAATATTTTATTGGATTTAATATTTAATATGTCACTGATGAATTAAAAAAATTGGATTAGTGCCTTTTTCTTTTTTTTTTAATAAATAAATAAATTAACCACATCCAAAATAAAAGTCTTATTTACATAATATATGTGTTTATGCTGCGTTTATTTATTATGTTTTTATTAAAACACACGTACAGTAAATATTTTAAAGTATTTACATTTAAATACATTTATATACTTATTTTCTTATATTTGATATTATATCTAAATATATAAACATAACATTTTCATTAAATAAATACATGCATGTGTTTGTATTTATATATACTTCATAAATATACACAGTATATACAAATATATTATATAAAGAAAAACATTTATTTTAATGTGATTAATCATGATTAATCCTTTGACATCACTAAAATTAATATTTTTTTAAATTATCAAGAATGCATTTAATTGCTTATCTTAGCCCTATTATATTGTACAATATGTAGGAATATTGTACTTGTGTAACTCCTTTTTGTTCTATTAATCTTTATACTTATTTTTCCCTAATCTGTTATATATGGGGGATATACCGTCTTATTTAAAAATCTGTGTTTTTTTATATAGCGCTTAACAGTGAAAATTCAATTAAAATAATTCTATAAAAAAAAGGCACAAAATTAATTAAAAATTAGCAGTAAAGCATTCATAATGTTACAAAACTGTCACATAAATGTCTAATAAAAAATTATAATACAAGTTATCAAAGAATGCAGAAAAAGTATGGCAGTTTATACAATATGAATTAAATATTAAGCCGTATTAAGCTGTTTTCAGCACTGATGATCAACAATTCAGTATACTACAATGCTTTATAGTAATGGTTACTAAATATTCAGCTTTTCCGTCTCCAGTATAAACACATTTTAAAAATTTTAAATTGTAATAATATTTCAAAGGCCGTGCGTTCATACTCACAGGTAGATGTTCTAATAAAGACGTGACACTTTCTGAGACGTAGATTATGTTTCCGTCTGTCATGATGGCTAAAAAGAAGCCATCCAGTGCCTAAAATAAAGCAAATTAAGAACATTAATAATTCTGCAGTTTTATTTTTGACTGAATGAATACACATAAGCAGGGGGTTTAGGCAAGTCCTCACCTCCAGCATCAGCTGTGTGAACTCCTCATTGCTAAGAAAAGGTGGCTTCCAGTCCTGGCGGATTTCACTCGACTCGGACTGTGCAGCAATTTCTGATGGAAAGACATCAGTTTAAATACTGGAACTAAAACATACAAGCTTTATTTCATCGTACTAAATACCTGAATAATTCTAAATGTTTACTTTACATACAATACAACATAATAATGTACTTTGTGATACCAGCCACCAAAAACAAGATTTTATACATTTTTTTTTTTATTTGTTTTGCGTTTCAACATTCTCAATTTCTAGTTCACTTTCATCCATTATAATATGATCACTTTTACCTTTTTAATATTTTTGTATTAATTGTATAATATTTTATTTGCCATTACATTCAGTTTTCTTAAAAAAAAAAAAAAGAATAAATAATAAAATCTCTGCAATAGTTTTATTTTCTGTAGTATTTGCAAGCACATTAACATTCCAGCTTAGCTAACCTTTCTTTTTTGGCAGTGAAAATATTGATTTTACTTTCATTTTTGAAAAAAAAGGACAAATTTGGTTACGATCATTTGGTATGGCAACCTTTGTGCTTGCGCAGGAAGTCGATGCTCTTCTGTAGGATGGTCGACTTGTCCATCTTGCGGGTGTTTCCCGGCAGCATGGTGCCCAGTTCCTTGATGAGCACATTGAACTGGTCTCGCCTCTTCTTCTCTGACTTGTTCCTAGAAACTCTGTACGTGGAAAAACAAGAGATGGAAAATTCTAGTGAAAATCAATGGCTAACTTACAGATAATAAACCTAATAACATAATTAAACACTTATTTCAGAATATTCCGAAGCCATAGTTAAGCTCTAGATTACACATCATGTAACTATCTTTTAATTGTCTTAAATGCAACAATTTTATGATAAAGGGTCGCTATCTAATCTGTGTGAAATCTTGCAGTGCTGAGAAACCATTTCACTTGGTTCCATTTGGCTGTATACAGAAAATGAGGGTGAAGCAGTGCACTCAGGTTTAAACAGTCATAACTAGGTCACACTTAAGTTTCTATTCCTGGTGCAAAACCACTTTAGATATAGTACCATGAAAAAGGACTTGTCTATACAATCCTCTGCTGTAATGAATCATGTTTAAACCACTCTTGCATGAGATAATGGAATAAAGGGTTGGCTCATAACGAGTTCGACTTGAGCTAAAAAAAGAAAAAGAAAATTTCCATCATTAATAATAATGTTTTATTGTCTAATCACCTTTTTGCTTTGTCCTTCTCATCTTCTTCCATCAACCCATCAAAGATACTGCTGTCATCCCTGAAAAGAGAGGCAGAGTAAAAGAGGTTACATCAGCTTGACCAATGAGAGCTCTGCTCAGCACAGCTTCACTCCTCATCCATTACACCTTTTGTAATCACAACAGCATTAATTATGCTAGAATTTTAATATTTAAGTCTTAACCATTTTTACAAATAGCCTGTTCCTTAAAAAATATATTAATAAAGCGCTGAAGGTAGTGTTATTTTGACATCATTTAGATTGTTTAAAAAAAAAAATTAAAAAAAATTGTGTGTTGTCATTTTTATTCATTTTTATTTCAGTGTTACTTTTATACTTTAAACCAAAAAAAAGTATATAATTATTATATAATACATTATTATAATATAATTATTTTTATTTCTAGTAACTTATTGCATTTTATTGTTTTAAGTAACCTTTTTGTGATTTTAGTTTTTTATTTACAGTAGAAAGTTTAATAAAAGAATAGAAGTATATTCTGCCATAAACTACTTATTCCAAACAAAAGCAAAATTCTAATCTGAAGCTTCATAAAGACATACTAAAACTAATCCACTTTAATCCAAGTCTTCTGAAAAGTAACAATGACTTTATGAGACTAACAGATGTATTTTAGGAATTAATATTTATTCACATTAGTGCTGTCAAATAATTCACTGTGTTTAATCATCCATCCACATCCAAAATAATAGATTTTGTGTACTCTGTATATTTATTATAGTATATAAATACACTCACATACAGTATTTATTTTCAAAATGTTTAAATATAAATGTATACGTATACATTTATTTTTTAATATTTTTAAATGTCATATCACATATAAATATATTTATTATATAAACATAAAAAATTATTTATATATATATTTATATATATATACACATAAATATATTTATTATATAAACATAAAAAATTATATATATATATGTGTGTGTATATATATATATATATATATATATATATATATATGTGTGTGTGTGTGTGTGTGTGTGTATATATATATATATATATATATATATATATTTATTATACACACACATATATTATATACACGCATACAAACAAAAACTTTTATTTTGGCTTTTATTTGACAGCAGTAACTCACATATACAGTGTTTAAATCTGTTGGAATGTATTTCAGTGGAGGGACAGAAATCTCTTATTAGGTTTCAGTGTGTTTCAAAGATAAACAAAAGTCTTATGTGTGTGGAATGATATGAGGGTGAGTATCTGATAACATAATTTACCTCTTTATCTCTTTAACTGCTGAAACTGAACCGGTTTTATGAACTACATCGACAGATTCAATGAAAAGATCCAGAACAATTAATCCCGAATCAAATGTAATTGGCACGTGAACATCTTTAAACCTTTCTGTCCCCGTTCATTGCAACCGCATGGAAAACAGCGACTCAAACTATCTCCAACATTTTGCATTTATCAGAACAAATACAAAATCACACCAGTTTGGAACGACACGTGGGTGAGTAAACGAGCGAGTTAATGTGGAAACAAAAAGAAAATGTGCAAGCCTGTTCATTTGACCCTCCACAATATTTAATCATAATCGGGTCACGCAATAAATCATTGATTAAGCCGGCAGTAGGTCAGCGGTGGAGGTGGATATAAAGGCCTGTAGGGGTGCTGTGTGTGTCAGTATATATTTAGATACCCGGTGTTCTCTGACTCAGCTGCTTTGAGAGCACAAGACAGAAAACGAGACCAGCTGGTCATGGCAAGAGAGCTGAAATCAGTTTGTAATGGTCATGATTGGGATTTGATTTCACGACTGATGTCACAGTAGCTTCTCAGCTCCAAAGCAGCATGGGTCTGAAATGACATGGGGAGTAAATGACAGCTTTAATTTCTGGATGAGCTTTTCCGAGGTCATCTCAACACGACACAACAGTCTTTTTAGCCTTGAGATAATTGATCTTTTGCACAGGGTGTACAAAATGTGCATCTGTTTCTGGAACCGCAGAGATCACAATGACCTTTCATTTGGTGCGTGCGCGCGGTTGAGTGAGTGTTTTCATGTGTGCGAGACGAGATGCTAGTCAACCGTATGAATGTGTATTTGCAAAGTTGTGAGACTAAAGAGCGCAAGCAACAGGCTGGGTAAATAAAACTGTGTGCATTTTGCTTTGCCACTGGGTGTCCATTTCCACAATTTTACATAAACAATTCAGAGCTTTCCTCAGTCCATTTGCATCAAGGGTTTTGGGTGTTTGACTCTGTTTTAGCATGTAGTTCTAATAATGCCGTATTATATGGTCATTTATATTGCCATATGTGAAAACAGCATTTTCAATTAAATATGAAGTGACACAGGAAACAAAAATAAATATAATAAAGAAAGTAATGTCTTGCATCTATTACTGAATACTAAAATACATTGACGTCAACTGATTTGGCTGCAAAACAAAAAGATATTTATATCTGCGCAGTGAATTTCAAAGCCATCTGCTTGAAATGGTGGGTACGTACAGTACGGAGAGGTACGATTGGCTTAATTAGTACAATTAAGAAAAAAGGAGCCATTATATTTCTTATTTCCTCAATTTTGGTTCATCCTTGAAAAAAAAGTCACCAGCCAATAGGCCTTAGTGCTCTTCAAGTCTTAATTTGCTTAAAAATAAACCAAAAACAGTGATATTACTTAAAACAAAAACAGCACCTACTTCTATTTATCACATTTTAAGATGTCATTTTTCCCGTCATATTCCTGTTGTCACATGATCCTTCAAAAATCATATTAATATGATGCCTTGCTGCTCAAGAAAAATTAATTATTATCATCATCAATATGGAGCTGCCTACTATTAGTTTTTCTTTTAAACGAACAGAGCATTTATTTCAAATAGTAATCTTTTGTAACATCATAAATCTCTGTCATCATCAGTTTAGTTGATTTATAATACATCCTTGATCAATTTAATTTATTCTTTGCTACTTGCTATTGCTTAAGGCATAAACATGCATTCTAGTGAGATTTGTATTGGACATGCCCATAAATGCAAGATGAGTCATCAATATTTGTTGTGCATTTTGCTAGAAGACAAAGCCTTCACAGTATATATTATATATAGGCCCGGTTTCACAAACGGGGCTTAGCTTAAGCCAGGACTAGGCATTAGTTTAATCAAGATATTTAAGTAACTTCTACAAAAATGCCTTATATGAAAATATTACAGGTGTGCATCTTAATACAAAACAATGGCACCGACATGTTTTAAGATATGTCAGAGCAAGATATTTTCATTTTGAGACAGCTCAAACATGCAATTTAATCTGGGACTTGCTTAAGCCTTGTCTGTGAAACTGGGGGATAGTATATTGCAAAAGATGAAACATTCGTTGGACATGAGATGCAATCGGTACATTTTCCAGCCATGGAGCCAGAATCCCATCACGTTATGTACGAAATGCAAATGAACGCTTCGGTTGCATATTAAGCCTCAAAATGCGTCACCACTACAGCCTCGTGCATGACTCGCTGCCAGTATAAGAGCATGTGCATCGGCTCACGACTCTGAATGACCCCATTGAACACCTGTCTTTAAGCTCAAAGTTGCTCAATCTAAAAGACCCTCCGCACAGTGACAGCACACATGCATTAAAGTGAGAGGAGTGCTGTAATAGTTTTAAAGGCACAAACAAGTCCATTAGTCACCGCACACTCATAGCGCTCATCTAACATCCACTTTACCAATGACTCGTTTTGAAAATGCGGATGATTTCTGTACTACTTGGAGCTCGCTTGGACAATTAGAAGCAGAAGAATATGATGACCTACATTTATACTCCAAAAACAATGCGGTGTTTGTGTGCGTGTGTCAACATTTCTCCATTCTCTCTCCGACACACGCACATTGAGGATGTGGATGGCTGATCATTAACTTTAATAGTGTTTGTGTTGTGAGAGAGACTGTTTTTGTCGCTAGTCTGCTATCTTTCTGACTCCCGTAAGGCAAGCACATCAACCCTAGGACCACAACAATGCAATAAAGATGTTTCTGAGGACAGTATTGATCACTGAGTATACACAGAGGCTCAATGTGTGCTGAATTAGCCATGATGTTTATTATCACATGTAAAGTTTGCCGAGGACTGTTAAATTGTAGAGTATATCTTATAGAGCGGTATCAATTCCTGGCGTTGGTAAATATTAAGAGCCAATATTTGGAGTGAGACTCAAAAAAAGGAAAAAATATAAAGCATAACGTAGGCTTGGGCGGTAATACGGTATTATGGTATACCGGGGTATCTAAAAATAGCAACGGTATCAGTTTCAATACCGTTATACCGTCATAAAAAAAAAACAATGCACTTATATATTTCTTAGATAATTTATTTAAGACCTGAAAATGCGTATGTGTGGTTGTCATCA
>JAUCNO010001210.1:1223341-1240267 GCA_032353835.1 Enteromius viviparus
TTTAAACTAATCGGTTAACCGGTTTCAACCGGCTAATGAGGCTCGGTGGTCGGTCAAGAAATGTTTTAGTTTTCGCCGTCCCTACATATGATGTTGCTAAAAAGAACATTATTTTGTATCATTGGTGTAATGCAATTTTTTATGTGGTTTAATTTTCAAAAAACATTTGGCTGGTGTTGTTTTTTTTTTTTTTAGACTTTTTGTCTATGCACCAAGAGCTTGTAACACTCTAAAGAGAAAACGTGTAACGTCACAGTCATAAAATATAACACAGTAGTGAACTATAAAGTTGCAATTATGAGAAATAAACAATCATGGAAATTCAATATTACGAAACGAGATGCAATGACTAGAAATGAACCATTATGAGAAATAAAGTTGCAACTATGGAAAACAGTCACACTGTGATATGTAAAGTGGCAATTGTGATAAAGTAACTACGAAACTATGTTATATTACTACCAAGTTACTTTTCTATTCTAAAGCAGAAATAGTCTTCTAATATAATACCCCTCAAGACTGGTTGAATTTTCTTTTTTTTTTTTTTTTTTTTTTCATCCTTTGAATGGTTGTGAATTGAATTGAATTGAATGAATGGTGATTTCTTCACTGCTCCAGATGCTCAAGTTTATCCCAGAGAAGTGTGATGTGGACCTACTAGAGGAGCACAAACATGAGTTGGACCGCATGGCCAAGGCAGACCGCTTCCTTTATGAAATGAGCAGGTGGGACAGTTAATCATGTTGATGTGTTCATATGTGACTTATTTGTTGGTAAACCATTGTGATTTAAAAATGTATCACGAGTGTGAATAGACCCTAACTTTGTTCCCTACAATTCAACTTTCGTCACGAGGAGCTTTATTTAGTTAGATAAATGTGATGGCTTAACAAATTCAGTATTTGTCCGTTCTCCCCACTCTCTAAAAAGGAAGACATTTTTAATAATAATAAAAAAAAATGTAGGGGCTTCCTGTAAGCCCCTTCGCTGATTGGTTTGGATCTTTATTTAATCTTGGCACCGTGCTGTTCACCTCCACAGTCCCACACAGTGGATTTCATGATGTTGGCTGAGTACGTAGTATGTAAGGAATATCTCATCCATGAAGGCCACCCACCACTCTACAGTGACTTATTCAGATCTGTTCCGTTTTTCCACACACTCACAAAGTAAATGCGATTTCCTGTATAGGAAGGAAGGAAAAGGGTTATGAATCCTGGGTGACACATTGATCTGGTCTAGCTGAGGATCCCATTCAGCATCAATATTTTCTGTAACTAAATAGGTACTATCTTATCGTAGATGTGCAGAGGAGCTCAGCCAAACAAAGCACAGGTGCCTTGGCTTGCTTGCGTTTTCTTCCTCTGTTTATGAGACCCTAGTGAGTTTTTTTCCCCCTCCGCTGTGGCTGGTGTGTTTGGAGCATAGAGGATGGAAGACAAATCTTTCCAGGAACCGACTGCGTTGTCCGATTTTAGTCTCTAGGGGTGTGTCTGGGTCCTTGGCAAGTGCGGTAACCTCGGTGATTGTCCCCAACACAAGAGTGCTGAATGCAACACAGAAGAGTCAGGTTCAGAACTGTTTGTTCTTTATTCAGTGGAACCATTAACACTGTGTATACAGATCATGTGTGTTTTATTGTGTCATATGCAAGACAATAAAGCTCTACCGCTCATTTAGAGTCTATTATGGGTTATGGGCGATGTAGCATACAATCCTTTTAATGGAGCTTGCTTTTATATTGTTAATGTACTCTGTCTCTTTCCCTGTCCTTCATACAGAATAAACCACTACCAGCAGAGGTTACAGTCTTTGTATTTCAAAAAGAAGTTTGCTGAGAGGATTGCAGAAATTAAACCTAAAGTTGAAGGTTTGTGCACTTTAAACACATTTGTTTTGCAAAAATCAGTTTTTAAGCTGTGTATGTGTTTTTCTTAATTACATTTTATATGTTTATTGACTTGTTATGAACTGACAGTTCCATTTTTAGTATATTAACTTTGACTTTACAGGTCTCAATCAGAACAGGAAATAAAACCATAGAAATATATCAGAAAGCACCATAGACTAAAAAAAACAAAAAAAAAATTGTATCACTGTTTCCACAAAAATATTAGATAAAATACACATTTATTTTAAATTGTACTAGGTTTTGACTATTTTATTACATTTATTTTTAATCAAATAAACCATAACTACTGCGTTAAAGTGCAGGTTATTCTAATTTAAATTAATTAAAATGTAATGTATAATTAATAAAAAAAAATAAAATAGATTTTATATTAAAATGCTGTATTAAAATAATATTTTATGTAAGTATATAAGCACTAAAAAAATTTGGAAACATGATTTACATGCAGTAAACTTGTATTGTGAAATAGTATTTAATTTAAAACTGTTTTCTGTAATTAAAAAAATATATATTATATTATATATATATTTAATATGTAATTTTATTCTTGTGATGCAAAGCTGTATTTTCAGCATCATTACTCCAGTCTTCAATGTCACATGATCCCTCAGAAATCATCTTTGCGTGCTTATTTGTTGCTCAATAAATTAAATTTATAGAAAAATGATAAAAAGTTATGTCAAATAAATGCTGTTCTTTTGACATTTGCATTCATCAAAGAATTCTGAAATAATGTTAAAAAATATTAAGCAGCAACAGCTATTTGTAACATTGATGATAATAATAAGAACCATTATTAATAACTGAGCACCAAATCATCATATTTAAACGACGTGTGACACTTGAGTAATGGCTACTGTAAATCCAGCTTTGCCTTCTCAGAAATAAATTACATTTTAAAGTATATACAAATATAAAACAGTAATAATATTTACATTATAATGTCACAACTAACTGATTGATGTTCCACTGTTTAAATGTGCTAGTGCTAATGATTACAGTATTGTAACCGACAGTATAGTATATGAACATAAAACATTTCAGGCTTGTTTTGCCTTGTTTTTCCTTCCAGCACTGTCCAAGGCCTCAAAAGAGGTGCTCCTCAGCAGAAATCTCAAGCAGCTGCTGGAGGTGGTGCTGGCGTTCGGCAACTACATGAACAAAGGACAGAGAGGCAACGCTTACGGCTTCAAAATCTCCTCACTCAACAAAATTGCAGACACCAAGTCCAGCATCGACAAGTGAGAGAAAATACAAACAAGCCAGTTATTTCCAGATTTCATACATTCCTACATGTATCGTGCTCCTTGTCCCATCCCAGGAACATCACTCTCCTACACTACCTGATCACCATTCTGCAGAAGAAGTACTCCAAAGTCATGGTCTTCTCCGAGGAGCTGCAGAACGTGCCGGAAGCTGCAAAAGTAAAGTAGGTATATCTGCGGAGCTGCTGGCGTGCGCTTCTATCGTCAGCTTTGCGATTTACAGGCCTTTAGGGTCTACTTGTGCTAAATGGATTTTGGAAATAGTTTTTGCGGTGTCACTCCCGCCCACCGCTGGGCTTAAATCCATGCTGTGGGTCATACAAGCTTTTGGTTACTCGCATATGCAGAGCAAAACCTTAAATTATAGCCAGAGGAAATGGGGCCCTCGCCTCTCCTGGCTCCTGGGTGCTGAAATATATAAGTGGAAGAGAGATACATGCATACCACCGTAGCTGAAAGAGCTCCACTCGATGACCTCTCGAGGCCTGCGTGCTGCTGTGAAGTGTGTGCCAGCAAATTTGGGCCAAATTGTGAGTGATACGCTCGTGACACTTGCCCTTTAGTAAATAGTTTCTAATTATGAGTCATTGCCTTAAAGGGGCTATTTCAATGTACAGTAGAAAGGCCACTCAACTGCTTTTTAGTGGCTCCAGCGAGACTAATGTAATCATGCTCGTGAAGTCACAAGACTTCAGAGGATTGAAAGAATGAAATAAAGGACTCTTGTTTGTTTGACTCTGTCTATAAGTCAGTGTCATTTATTTAGCAAATAAAAATAGGCACCAGGGTCAAAAGGTACAGTTTGAGTGGCCAGTCAGCAAGTGCAGACAGGTTTTTCCATAATCGTGTCTCTGTGTACTTTGATGGTTCAGTTTGTCACAAAAGCCTGTTTGTGTGGACGGAGGAATAAAGGCTGCACAGATTGGAGACAAGCGGCTATCAGTCCAACTGAGGTCATTTGTGTAGCTAAGAATAGCTTGGCCGTTCAAAAGCATTATATGCAGCATCTAACTAATGGAGTCACTTTAGTGCTATCACAGGGGTTAAAGTTCAGATAGACTCCTGTTAGACATATCTGTGCTTCTTATCAGTGTGACCTGTTTGGATCAAAAGCTAAAAATGGCCAGGCTGTGTGGATAATGTACATTTTTGTTATATGGCCAAATATTTAAAAAGGGCCCCTTTACAGCTGCCTTTGATTGAGAGATGCACAGTTTATATAAAAAATATTTAAGAATTAAATTAAGCTAACTAAAAAATTAAAAAATTTGTCATTAAAAAAATAATATATTTATATATATATATATATACATATATATATATATATATATATATATACATTTTATTGAAATGTCAGCATTTATATTATTAAAATCAAGGGTTTATTAAAATAAAAATATATTTATATATATATTAATGGACCTGACATGTAAGAATTAAATTGAGCTAACTAAATATAAAATTAGTAATTAAAAAAATAATATATATATATATACATTTTATTTAAATGTCAGCATTTATATTATTAAAATCATTTTATATTATTTAAAATCATTTAAGGGTTTATAAAAAAAAAAATATATATATATATATATATATTTTAATGGACCTGACATTAAACATTAACTATTTTACTGAAATCAAGAAATATTAATAAACACTGTAACAAACATATTGCTCATTGTTTATTAATTTACATAATTTAATAGTTAAACATTAACTACTAGGATCTTAATGTAAAGTGTTAGTTTAAAATGCAAGTACAATAAATTTATGGCAACTGAACCAAAAAGTATATAAAATGCATCTAAATTTATATGAAAATAGAATAAATAAACTGTAAAATATGTAAATCTTTGTTGGTAAATTTGAAGTTGTTTTAATTATAATTAATAATAATCAAATAATAATAATAATCAACAATTGTAAGATTTGCCTCCAATTAGCTTTGTTTCATATTTTTAACTTAAACACAAATATTATTTAATTATTAAATATAAAATAGTTTTCAATTGTTTCACAACATTGTAAAATGAATTTTTGGAAATGAAGTTGTTTACATATTTCCCATTGATTTAGCTTGCTGCTTTTTAATAAAATTTCTGTGTCCCTTTTTTTATAGATTTTATAGCAGACTGACTAAATTATGTTTTTATATAATTTCTCCTTGCATCTTAATTTCAAAGTGTGACAGTTTACCCCAATCTCCTGTAGAAATGCATTCTTGCTCACACATAAAATGACTGGGATCTCTCTGATTGTGTCTTTCCAGCATGACTGAACTGGAGAAGGAGATCAATAATCTCCGCAGCGGCTTGAAGAGCGTAGAGAGCGTAAGTGCTGCATGATTCCTCTCTGTTTTTTTTCAGGCTTAAAAGCAAATGATGTACACAGTTTCTGTCTCTCATGCAGGAGCTAGAATTCCAGAAGAAGCGTCCTCAGGAGTATGGAGATAAGTTTGTGTCAGTAGTCAGCCAGTTCATCACAGTGGCCAGTTTCAGCTTCTCTGATGTGGAGGACTCCCTCAGCGAGGCCAGAGAGCTGGTGAGTGTGTGTTGGACTGCATTTGTTTGTTTGGGTGTGTCTCTTTAAGATGCACGTCCTGGTGTTCAGCTTTTCCTTCAAAGGCTAGGTGGAGAAACAGGCCGCGGTCACTCTGGACGTCCTGCTGGGTGCGGGTGCTGACCCTCAACCTCTCGCTGTGAGCGCTTCCTATGTAGCGACCCTGGCACTTTCACTGGGCTCTGGGGGCCCCACAGGACTATTATTGCTTTCGAGAGCTCTATCTGTGCCGACGGAGGCAGACAGTTGTTAACACGCACGCTACACAATATCTTCCAGTCCTGTGAGGGGAAAGGGGTATATAAAATGTCAAGGTTTTCTTTTCACATGGTTTTTGAAAGGTACAGTGCAGCCATTGGGATTTTATGACAGGATTGTGATTGTTTCGAATGTTAAAATTTCTCATGAATGGGGCGGCCCTAATTTAAGTTTTTAGAAATGTAGCCTATTTTTTTGTCTTAGCGTTGGCTATGATAGTATTTAATGCATAAAGATATTGTTTAATAAATATGATGAATTATTAATAAATATCAGTCACAACATTTTACAACCTAAATTAACTTTGTAGTCATAAAATGGTCAAAAATGACTAATGTTATTTTGATATTTTTCATATAGTAGTATTTATTAATATACAGTATAAGCTTTTAGTTGTCTTTTATTTCATTTTAGTTTATGTAGTAAAGTTTAAATTTTAGTATAAAGTGTTGTTAATAAATATCAGTCACAATTAATATAAAAAAAAAAACATTTTACTACCTGAACTAACCGTATGTTGACATAAAATGGTCAAGAGTATTGTATTTTGTTTTATTTATTATTTTTAGATTGTTTTTTTCAAATATTAATAAGCTTTGAAACAGTTTTATTAAAATATATTTTTTCTAATAAATATTTTTATTTGGTTACGCCAAAATATTAACTACTTAAATTATATTTATTTTAAAAATGTATGTCTCCCTTTGTATAAATAGTGTTTTAAGAGCAGAGAGGACCTACACATAAATGCACAATAGCATGACACATGCACTCTGTAGCAGAAAAGATGCATCTCCAACCCAACCTAGGCCTCCTGTCTGAAGTCTGAGACCGATAAGAAGAGATATAAAAGCAGGGCAAAGGAGAAATATAAAAAAATGCCCCTTGGCTCAGGCTCATGGAGGAGCTGTTCCATATGGCAGTGATAAAGACGCATCAAAGGAATTGTGGGAAGACTAGGCCTCCTCCCCTGTGGTGAGAAGGCACGAGGCAGCAGCAGTGCCATGGCAAGACTCCAGTCCCCTGTGTTTAGGCTGTAATCAGTCACTGGAGAAATCTGGGTTAACAAGACCACTTTAAGCTTGGCTACCGGTGACCGGATAACTAGCAGTGCGTCACACACTTCATTTACCAGAAGTTCATTAGACCCCCAGAGTTTGTTATGCTACCGTCTGCCTGTTTTACTGCACGTTGTTCCTCTTGATCTTCGCAATGTAAAACATTCTTTATATTAATTATTATAAATGTTTATTTCATTGTCACTACATCTCACATTCGCTCTACGTTATGTCATACACGAGTAAAATCAAATTCTTAGACAAATTGAATATTGTAATTGTTGCTGTAAATGTCACCATGAAACAGCAGCATACATTTATGCATCATATTTAAATATCTTATCTATCATATTATCAATTTTGATGGTAATTTTACAATAAATTTTTAAATGGACAATTGTCTTTTAGCTGCATTATGGAGCAAATAATAAACATAACAACAACAAACTAGTCATTTATAGCTATGATTAAAATTGTTCACATAGAATGTTATAAAAGAAGAAATACATTTTGCTGAGCCATGTTTGTGGCTCCAATATATTTGAAGAATGTTGCATGTTCTATGAGATTCATGTTCACGTCATTACTCTGAAAGTAAAGGGAGCAGGAAATGGCTTTCATATGACCAGTGCTTCTGTTCTCCAGTTCTTAAAGGCAGTCAAGCACTTTGGTGAAGATGCTGATAAGATGCAGCCCGATGAGTTCTTCGGGATATTCGACCAGTTCTTGCAGTCCTTTGCAGAGGCCCGTCAAGAAAACGAGAACATGCGCCGGCGCAAAGAAGAGGAGGAGCGCAGGGCACGGATGGAGGCTCAGGTCTGTGAAGTTTTACAAGATAATAATTCTTCTCAATATTTATTTATCCATACCTACTTATGACTTCATTTAAAAAAAAAAAAAAAAAAAAGCCTCTTATGTTAACCAAGGCATCAGAATATTATATGATATCTAAAGGATGTGATATGTAGGACTAGAGTAACAGCTGCTTTACCATTATAGGAATAAATTACACTAAAAATATATTTCAATAGAAAACAGTTGAGATTTTATACAGTCCCTCAAAATGGTTACAACAGTTATAATATAAACAAAAACAAAGAACATTGTTTGCTATTATACGCTTATTATAAATCTAAATTGGTAACAATAATTGTATGTTTTTTTAAATTTTCGCAGAGATACTATATTTAACAGCAAATATTTAAAAAAATATTAAAAATCTCATCTGAGGATGTTATAATGTGTTCACACTTGTAGTTTGGGTCTTTTGATCCAGACCAAAAAGAAAAATGATGCATTTTGTCCTGATTTAGATACAGCACTTGTTCCCTTTATCAAATCATGTCGTATAACATCACATCTTGTCATTATTTGCTGTTTTTGGTTTGTTTAGAAGTATTTAATGTCATATTTCATTCAAATCGCACCAAAGTTCATTTGGAAGCAAATAGAAACCCATCTTTTTAGCGTATCATCTTTACTAAAGTGAATATGTTTTAACTGAACCAAGTGCGAACACATTAGCATCTGCTGCAAAACTACAATAACGTAATAATGCTCATGCCAAAACAGGCCCATAACTCCTTCACTCATTCACTGCCAAATCTGACATCATCTTCTTGATATCTTTCAGCTCAAGGAGCAGAGGGAGAAAGAGAAGAAGGCTCGAAAAGCCAAAGAGAACGGAGAGGATGACGGGGGCGAGTTTGACGACCTGGTGTCGGCTTTGCGCTCCGGAGAGGTTTTCGATAAAGATCTGTCGAAGATGAAGCGCAATCGCAAACGCATCAACAGTCAGACTTCAGACACCGGCAGGGAGCGTCCAATTACCAAGCTCAACTTCTGAACGGCGGTCAAGCAGACCAACCACTGAGACGCATTTCATTACAACCAAGCAACCTCTCTGTGGTGGTGAATGTCTGGAGGACACTCATTAGTTCCTCTCCTCAGATTTAACTCGACCCCGGGTAGCGGAGGAAAGCATGTTTACCCAAAGACGGTCAGCTTATCACGTGTCATGTGACTGTAATAGAAAGCCTGTCTAAATGCAGAGAGAAAAGACTCTGAGAAATTAGGAGTACGGCTGCCAAATGAACCTAATTTAACGATTTACTTCATCATGAGTGCTGGAGCACCAAGATATTATCAGAGATTGAGATAACTGAGGGTTTACTGATTGGATAGGAATCAGAAACCCGGGCTCATTTGTCCATCCCATTTTTTCTTTCTGTAACCAAACAAATCGCCAAAAGTGACACTGAGTCTTGGCATGCTAAAGCGTCACTCATCTGAACTCCTCTATTTCTTGCTTTTCTGACTGATTCAGTGGGAATGGATGTTATTCAATGACAAGTGTCTGTGCATAGGTCACTGAAAGAAGCTGTAAAGTGACTGTACATCTTTAAGAAAAGGATTCGGACCTTTTGACAAATGGTGTTTTTTTTAATACATATAGTGTTTTAAAGGAATATTACTGACATTAATAACCAGGGCTGTGGGATGCTTTTTCAGAAAGAAGACTGCGTTGTGATATCCGGTACAGGCTGACTGGGAATGATTTTTTTAAAGGTGTTTTTAGGGGCCTCTGAAGCCCATGTTGTCTTAAACACTGTGGACGGTCATTGTACAGACTCTATGCAGTTTCTGATGTCAAGTGTTGGTCTCTCTGTTTGAGTTTTCATGTGAAATGTAGTCATATTTAAAATGATCTGTAAGTAACTGGATCAAGGCAATACTCTTCTTCCCATACGTTCTTCCTTCCTGTTTTTTTTTTTTTTTTAATCAGCAGCCTAGTTGTAAAGGTGTAACAAAGTTTCCTTTTTCAGTGTAAGATACCTCCATTGGACTTTTATAATTTAAGCAAATCACAACCTTCCATTGAAAGATTAATCGTAAGAGAATAAATGGAAGAATCCAGAATCAAGTAGTATTTTCTATGATGCAGTCAATTTGTGTCATCTGATTGTTAGTGAATGGTAATACAAAAAAAGTGATTAATAATCCTAAAATGACAGTTTTTTTAATTTTATTAAATAAAGTAAATCATAAGTCGAATCCCACACGCTGCTATAGCTTGTGAATCAATTATGAAACAATGTTTCAGTCATGCAGTCTTCGTCAGGCAAAAAAAATATCCAAATGTTATAATAAAACGCTTAAAAACCATGTCATCATCACAGTTATTGCAGTCAGATAATGTCCCCTGGTGGGCATTATTAGCAATTACAACATTAAACTTGTGAGACTTTTACATAAATTTATATTTTAATATATTTTCAATAGTAATTTATTCCTGTGGTTTCAAAGCCGAATTTTAGCATCATTACTCTGACACGATTCTTCATAAATCATTATGTAGATTTTTTTTAGGTTTCTTTGATAAATAGAAATTAAGTTATATCATCTCATAATTTAATAAATGTATAATGATTTTAATACATAGATTTAATACATTATTTAAATAAATATATAATGATTTAAATACAGAGACTCCAAGAGTTTGAACGCTGTTGTTTACATGTTACAAAAGCTTGGAATAAATTGCATTTCAATATTAAAATACAAAGAAGTTATTTTAAATAGTAAAATACCTTACAGACTGCTTTTGTTGTAGATAATTAAAAAAATAAAAAATGACGGTTTTACTGTTAGTGTATATTCAGCCCAGAAGAAAGCCTCCTCTCAGAGGGTCGTCACTCTCTTGGGTGAAGCTGGCCATGCCGCTGTAGTGAGCATGACCTTCGACCTCCACTACCACAGCCCTGAAGTCCCCACACGTGGTCTCCTTCAACAACAGATGGGCTACATTTACTTGTTCTGCTGAAGAACAAAAACTATATTTCCAGAATGGTTTATATTTTCTAAAGGTACCTCTATTGCTTTTCCTGTAAACACTGACCCTGTAGCGCCACTCTCAAAGCTTCTGGTCTGGTTGAGTTCAATCAGGCCTTTATGGTACTGAAGAGCTATACGAGCAGTGACGCCTGACCCTGTAGGGCTCCGGTCCACCTGAAAACCCATATAACAAACCTCTGTCACATGACCAGTCCTAAAGTCTGTATATGGATGCATATAAACCACTGCATTACCTGTGCATCAGCAAACACACACACATTGGCTGTGGGCTCTTCAGAAAACGCATCTTTGCCGTCAGTAAGGATTGTGCCGTAGAGGAAGGCCAGATCCTCACTGACTGGATGGTACAGCTTTACCTAGAGTCATTACAAGGTCAGTTATCCAAATCATCATACAAAATTAGACTAAAAGTAGGTTTCCTTCACTTGCCAAAAAAATCTTAAGAATCATATAACTTATGGTTATTAAGTCGTTATGTAATGCGTTTTCTAAATAATATTTTATTTCTAATTAGCTTTATTTCAAGTTCTACTAATTTTAGTTTTCCAACTTAATTACTGATGCAACGTTTCTATTTTTTACCGTTTTTAAGTAACAGTTCTATTTCACTTCAGCTTATATCAGTTAACAAAAATGACTTCTCAGCTAGTTTTAGTTTAAAAAAAAAACAGCAGTCACCTGGGATTTGACAGCATCACTCACAGCAGTGGCTGCATCCACCAGATCTCTGCTTTTGGACTTGTTGACATCCAATCCAAATTTCTCAGCATTCACAAAAGCATAAAGAGCTCCACCATAACTGATGTCCACAGTGATGGACCCATATCCTGGTACCGAGACACTCACATCTAGAAAAGCAAGAAGTTCTCTTAAAGACAATTTCAACACACCACATGAACACAATCAAACCTGCAAATGTTTACTGATCTCACCTGTAGCGAAAGCGAAGGCTGGCACACTGTGGAATCTGACAGCTCCAGTTTTCCCGTTGGAATACCGTGCAAAGGCCTTCACTAAGCCACAGGGGCAGTGTATGTTTATCTGTGTCTCTGGTGAAGCTGGCGCTTTAATCAAGCCGTAATCCACCGCAAAGCGCCCGAGAGCAATGACAGCGTGGCCACACATGGTGCTGTACCCTTCGTTGTGCATGAACAAGACGCCAAGATCAGCCTCTGCTAACTCACTTGTGACCAGCAGGGCTCCGTACATATCGTAGTGACCCCGAGGCTCGAACATTAACACCTTGCGAAGATGATCGAGATGCTCTCTCACATAGCGCCGTTTGGCAAGGATAGTGTCGCCCTTTACCTCTGGATACCCACTCAGGATGATGCGCAGCGGCTCTCCACCTGTGTGCATGTCCACTACTGATAACACAGAGCCGGAGTGAGGGGGGAGCTTTGGGAACTCCATAGAGCACTGTTTAGAGGAAAAAAAGAACATATTACAATTAAAAACATACTTGAAATAGTCAATTGAAACATTGTTATTGATCTACTTTCATAAGATCATTTAATTTAACATGCAATGATTGCAGATTGATGCTAATAAAAATGTAAACTAATGTGTAAAATACTTTCATATTGATACATTTCTGGTTAGTTTAGGGTGACCTTCCCATTCAGATTTTCTTTAGTTTTGTCTTTTTTTAATGACTATGTTAGACTGGTTTGAAATATTTTTTTGACAAATCTGCACAAATAATAAATACTGAGCCTAAATAACAACTTTACAAAGACAGCTAAAAATACTTTAAAGAGTTATTTCCTAAATAAAATCGTATGTTTATCGTAGTGGACATTGAATCTCAAATATTAATTAATAAAGAGGTAACTTAAAGTATACTGTCAAGTGATGCTGTCCAATCTTTACTAATATAATATTATCATCAAATCAAAAATTTTGCAAACAGCTTTGAATCTACTTTGGAAACATGTCAGAACTGTATGTGGAAAATAGCACCCTTAAGCTTTTTTTTCACTAATATTCTATTAAATAATTAATATAATTTTGATAGTCATACATTGTGGGACCATAAAAAGTACATTTCCTTACAAGACGCCATTCAGACCATAATCCAGCACAAATATAATCTAACAGCTGACAGAACTGTTTGACGTAGCGCTAGTTTTACTAAAAAAAAGAAAAGAAAAATGAGATAATGCAAAAAGTATCTTACCGTTACAGCTATACACTGTTCACGTTCAGCAAAAAGGAAAACCTAAAAATGCAGCTGTTTACTAAAAAACTGCTCGTTTTGCTTGGAGTTGGAAAGTTGTGCAGTGGCTCTATACTGCCTCTTTGTGGCCTGGATGAAAATGACACACACCAGAAAGACCCCAATCTCCATCCTGAGCTGCGATACAGCTTATTAATAGCAGAAGTGAACTCAAAAGCGCATTAACATATACAGTTTGGTATAAAATAATGTATACGCTTTAAAAGGATGGATTATAAATGTATAAATGCACTCATATAAGAACAGTTGTCAAATCATAGGTTTATATAAAATCAGTTTCATTCACATTGGCTACTGTAAATGGGGAACCAGAATATGAACCAAAATTCCATTTCATATATCATTTTTTATTCCAATGTTTGTAATGTAGCTTGAATTTATGGCTGTTGAAAGTGAAAGGAGAAAGATACAGCCATGTGGCGCTGTTATGACAAACAGGAAATATGTCAGATATTAGCTAACCTAAAGTCAGAGGGGGTTAAGATCCCTGATTATGTCTGATATTAATAGTCACTGTAAAATACATTTTATGGGATAACTGAGCGAAACAATAAATGCATCAGGTGACTATTTTGGACAGCAGGGGGCAGTGCATATTTCTTAATTTTTCTTGATGTTTGCATAAGTATTTATAATCTATGACATGGAAGCTTAATACCTAACGAAATAAAGTTTTTAAAAATAATAAATATAATTACCTCAAACTACCTCATCTTCTTCTCCTCGCTTTGTCCAGTTCTAGCCCTTAATTAACAGCTCTCTTGAACCGGGTCCTTAACCGATTCATTATAATAACCATTTCGCACTTAAATTGCGACATGAAATGATGAGCAAACAAACATACAAGACTGCAGTGCTAACATTTAAAGAACAGAACACACAAAATTTCACACACTCACTTATAAAAAATTTTTTTTTAAACCAGTTCATTAAATAAAGATCCGTTTGAGCGAACCGATTCTTTGATTCGAACGACACGGATCTCTGAAAAGGTGTTCTACTTCAAGTTCACGCGGATGGAAGGCGGAGTTAACAGACTTCAAACAAACCATTGCCGCGACGCCCTGCGCAGTGCTCGTTTTCACTTGGAAATGCTTCCAAAGGTGCAGTTTGGGAAATAATTGAGAGGAATTGTCAGCAACCTGAGACAGCAACCCGCGTTCTTTCATTGTGAGTTTGTAAAACTTTCTGTATTAAATGAATGGTGCAAGCCACGAATTGTACAAAAACATAATCTTTCTGTCAAGTAAGTCGACATGGCATTAAAAATTAAGCACAGCATCAGTTCATTACCTTTGCACATCTCATAGTTTGTATAGATAGTTGCTTTAATAGAATGATTACTTGCTGAAAACTAGTTGTAACATTTAGGCGCTCAATACTGGAGCGCGCGCGAGGGAGACGACCTGTCTAAAGGTTACTAAACCGTGAAAGGTTAATCGCAATTAATTAAAGCATAAATTATCATCAGTTTCTGGACTAATTGTGCTTTCCAGCTTTTACCTTTGTGTGCATTTCTGCTCATGTTCTTTAATTTCACGTTGAATTAATGCAACTGTTTAGTTCTAACAGTAATATATTTGAGTGTTTGATCAAAAAGTGGCACATAATGAAAGTTAGGAGTAAGTTTTTCCCGTGTAAGTAAACAGCTCAGGTGTAGAAATCTAAGATGAAGAGATTGTACTAAACACATCAGGTTGGTCACCCACCCTATGTCCAGTGGATTCTTATTTTTGATGTTGCATGAGTTTAAACAGCACTGTCATTACTTATGTTTAAGTAATCTGATTCTTTCTAGCTGATTATCAATGGCATCCCCACCCTTGCCTGTATCACACTGCACCTAACAGGTCTTTTCAGAGCGAGGCTTTGTCTGGTCTTGCTGTTCCACTAATTAGTGAGATGTTTTGGGGCTCAGTCATTATTGTTATGTAATAGATGTGTTTGGAGGGTGCAGAAGACTGTTTTTGGATGATTACTTCTAAAATGTGTTGTAGTTTTGTGAAACTGAAGCCACCTTTGAGTGAGTGTCACATTGGTAACTGTGTCCTTGCAATAATAATAACAACACCACAGGCAGTGTCATCTGATACAGTTTCACTTGAAGTGGAGCAGGGAGAATGAGGACGTGTATGTCATCTCATGACACTGCGCATTATGAGTTGCATTTATACAGCAGTACTGTAATGTCACTCGTGTAGAGGTCATCTGTGGAATTAACATATTTGCATGTAGATGTCCTTTGTTTGACTGAACATAACTACTTTTATTTGGTCAAAGCCTGTCAAGAACATATCTAGGTGATTTTTTTTTTTTTTCACAAAATCAAAAGTCAAACAAACACAAACAAGAAATTTTATTTCTATGTAGAATGCAGGCTAGTTTAGGACCAGTGAATTTAATTTATAATTTAATTTAATAATTACATTTTATTTTATTCAATTGTTAATTTAATTTAATTTATCATTACATTTTTAATTAAAATTAATAATTACATTTTATTTCATTAAATTTTTAATTTAATTTAATCTTAGTTTAATTAATTTTATTTTTATTTAATTGTAAATTTTTAAATGAATTTATTGGTTATATCTTTATTTTAATTTTATTTAAAAATATAAAAATATATTGAAACCAGACTAAAGTCAATCCTGCAAATACTAAATCTTAATATGCAACATATGTTTTTTATATTTCATTTGATTATACACATATAGCCTATACTTATACGTCTACACGTAGGCCTTTGTGTGTGTGCATATATAATGTATACATACATACATGCATAGATACATGATTGTGTGTTTGTGTAATTTCTTTAATTTAGGGTGCAATTTTTTATTTCTTTAAATGCACAGATTCACCTGTGCTTTATTTAATCTTGGTGTCAGTTACCAGGAATGCAGTTTGGATTACAGAATCATTACAGCTGCAGTCTTAGTCTCAAATGCTTATTTAAGGGAATTATGGTGAATGAGGATGAAGTTTACTCATATGCACAATGCATAGTGCAAGTATTAGCTGACACCGAATGCTTTTTGCATGTCATCCTATTAATAGCTTCAGATTCCCTGTCTGTCTCTCCATCTATCTTGCCCTTTCTCTTACTCTTCTGTTGGTCAGTCTTTACACATATGTGGAAAAAAGTACATGGACAGCTGGTAACAATATCTGCATATTCCCAGTGCTTATTTACCCTTTTTAAGTCAGTGTTGGCAGCAGTGAGTGAGGCTGCTGTTTCCACAACTCTGACTGTTTTAGATGGCGAGTCTGAATCTCACCCAGAAACAACAGGTGTGTGTGTGTGTGTGTGTGTGTGTGCACGCACATGTGTTAAATGAGTGACTGTATTCTGGAAGAATCAGGAGTGATTCAAGCAGTCCCCTTCTAATGACCGTTTAGTAATTTTCACCTTTAATAACAAGGTCGAGTGTTCGAAAGAGTCCTGTTATACTTTCAAGTAGCTCATGCAGAGTTCATTTGAGACCTATTAACAAGCTTTTCAGAAGATATTTCTCTTTCTTCTCTACTTCCTTTTTTTTTCTTTATAAAAAGTCTACCTGGTCAGTCTCTAAAAAAACAGAATAGTGTTACATATTGTGCTTTTAACAGGAAACAATACAGGTAAGGCAGCTTTAAAATTTTTAATATGGAGCTTGTATAAGTTTTTATTATTTTTACAACCAAAAATATGTGTATGTGTATATATATATATATATATATATATATATATATATATAATTAAAATATATATTTTTAAAAATATGGTGTTTTCAT
>JAUCNO010001210.1:1240367-1256054 GCA_032353835.1 Enteromius viviparus
TAGATGTACATTTCATCATTAACTAATCTCTTATAAATGACTTATAACCATCCGCTATTCTAAAGTGTTACCAAATAATGCTTATGTTGCTCCATTGTTAGCCATTTCAGATATTAATGCATAAACATGAATGTAAATTAAATTAAATATTTAAATGTAAAACTCTAAAGTTTAATTAAAAATAAATGTTTATAATATATATTTCATATACAGTATAGCTTAAAATAAATATTTTTCTTTCTGACATAAAAAAATGTGTGGAAAAAAATGGGTTTGGACCAGTAAAAATACTGGCAGGTCACATACTGGACTAACCGGAGAAAAATATGAGTACTATATTAGTAATATGAGTACTATTCAAATAATGAAATGACTTATTTTGTACACTTCTTCTCCTAAGTTACAAGAGTGTAGAACAGAGCTTGATGTTGGTTTGCCAGCCCCTCTGAACACACTGGGCCGCTGGCTACAGCATATGGAAGCTGTGCTATCTGAAGACGGCAGGAGCGCTGAAGATCATGCACTTGCTGCCAGAGACGCCAGACACAAGCAAGAACAGCTGAAGGTCAGTGTTCAGACAGGTATTATCATGCTTTAAAGTGTATTTGAGTTATGTGCATATGTTTGTTTGCTCTTGGTGTTTTCTTAGGTCTTGGTTGAGGACTTAAGCCAGCACTTGAACACCCTTCATCACTACCAGAACACAGATGATGAAGTGCCAGTCGAGAAGCTGGAGGAGATCAAGAGACGGTTGGAAAACAAAATCTATTCAATGCTTCCTGCTGAAAAGACCAGCATCTGAATTGTTTAGAACATGCTGGTATGTCCATAAGTAGTAACAAGACAGACCAGTTTGCTGTTCTAAGATGGTCTTTTCAGCAGGCGCATCCTTCAGTTTCTTTGAATTTTGCCTTCAATATATCTAGTTTTTTTTGCTAATGTTCCTCATTCTCCTTGATAGTTTCACCAGTGCCAGAGTGACAGCCAAGTACCACGGCATCAAGCTACAATACAGAGAGCAGATGCACCATGTTTATGACCTGCTGGGACGTCTGAAGTCTAAGCTGAGCTTGTGGAGAGGGCCTTACGGCTCCCAGGAGTCTGTGCACGATCTGCTACAGGATTGGCATGTGTGTGACCCTATTGATCAGTCATTGCCATTTTTTTTTATTTTTGTTTTTTTATAATGGCATTTTTTTTATTTAAGCAAAATAAAGGTTTATTCAGCATAAATTGCATGCAATCAGTGAATTTTGAAAACGTTGATTTAAAATGACAACTTGCTTGTTGACCATTTCTGCATTTAGTAAAGCATATCTAACTTCGTAGCACTTATTATGCACTTAGTAGTGAAGCCATATCTAAACAGGCTTTGAACAATAAAGGTTTGCAGAGATTTTGTTGGGCTATTGAGTTGTATTGTAGTTAAATGTCCCTGACAACCTAAAACATAAAAGCTTAAATTAATTGTAAACAATGCTTATTTGCTATTTAGGACACTGTTGACAAGCAAGGTCTGGTGTGGATGTTAAAAGAAGCACTTCATAAGCTGAAGGACACAGCAGTCAGCTATACCAACAAAGCAGCTCTGGGTAAGTCTATATTGTTGGCAGTTCTTGTTAAGCTAGTACTTTTATCTGATTTCCCCTTTCTCTGTTTCTTATCCAGCAGATGACTCCCCTGTGGTAAACAGACAGGTAAAGGAGGCCGATAGTGAGACAGGGGTCAGTACAGAAGCTGCAGAAGCAGTAAGGTCCACCATGGAGCGTGTTCGGACTGCATGGGAGTCCTACAAAGACTGCCTGTATCTATTGCAGGTCTGGCTGGGGCAGGAGAAACAATCAGAGGCTCAAGAGGTACTATAAAGTAAATTTATTATACTATAAAGTAAACATTTTCCTTTTTCTTTGGAGTGTTGCAAGCTGTTAGTGCATAGATAAGATCCCTTAAGTTGCAAAGATTAAAGTTCCAAAACCAAAGAGATATTCTTAATAAAAGTGACTAGTCCATGCCCCCTTAAAACGACTTGTTTAAACACGCCCCTAATTTTTTACATCACAGAGTGGGATTATTTTTAGAGGTTAATTTGTCAATTGTCTTGTGATCTCTTTCATAATGCAGCACAAGCATTTTTCCTCCAACCTGAATGAGTGGAGATCACGTCAAGCCCAACTGAACGAGGCGGGAAACTTTCTCATTGAGATGAGTGACGCCTCCACCAGCCACTCTCTGACTGAAGAGCTCCGCAAACTGAATATGCAGTGGGCTGACTTCATAAAAAGGACCAAGTTTGTGAGTCTGTAGATAGAACACTAGTTTTTAGCAGGGTCCAAAATTAACATTTACCAAATTGCAAGTAAGAGTTATCTTTGTTGTAGAAATTTCTAGTAACCTTAAAAGAAATGGTTCAAAACAAAAAGAGAAAACCACAAGCAATATCTCTCATCATTTAAAAGTTGGTTAACACATTCAATGGAAATTTTTTCAATTATTCCATCAATCTATTTATAAAACGGACACATACAATGTCACACATAATATTTTTCACATACTGTAATGCTACCAATTTCAGTATATAGTTTGAGAAAAATATTTTTGTATTGGCAACAGAAAACATGACGCAGGTTTTTCTCACAAAATATTCAAATAAAAAGCTAAATATGCATATACAAACAATGCAAAATAAAGTTTCATAGCTGGTAAGAAATATTTATGCTTGGTGCATTTGCTCAATTCATTCACAAGTAGGTGTGGCAAAGAGTTTATTTTGGTTCATTGTTATTTTTTTCAATTTGAACTTGTTCTACTGGATTGAATAAAGAGTTTTTGCCAAGACCCAGCCTTTTCTGATTCTCTATGTAAGTAGCATAACTTGTTGGTGGATCTTTGCTACTGTTTTTCAATTTCTTTGAATAATACTCTGACAAGCTGGTACTTCAGCCTATTGTGTTTCAACACCACAGAAGCATTCCGTTTCATCATCTGTGCTTACTGTTCGTTAAAGCATACGTGATTGTTCTTGTTCTTTGTCTTTTAACCTTATTCTGTTGTAAATGGCATGCTTTCAGGCATTGGCCCCTCAACCCACCTCTGCAGTCCCAGGTGTCCAAGCTTCCCTGATGCAGGAAGCCAGCTGGGTGCTTCGAGAGACCATTGAGGTGTTATCTGGACCTCTACGTATTTACAGAAAGAAAATCCAGGTACACTTTTTTTTTTTTCCCTTTTCTTGGCTGTTTTTCAGTCATTTACTTTTTCACTCTCTGCAATGTTGTTTATGCTTGTCTTTCTTTCTTTATTTGTTTTAGGGCATAATTAAGAAGATGTCTGAGTTCAAACAGAAGTCTTTGTCTTCATCTCCAGAATGCAAAGAGGAAACTCTTCAGAAACTCAGACAAACTCTTCCAGAGGTCAGGCAATATTTAGGTTAAATGTACATGGATTGTAGATATGAGAGGCAGATAAAAATACAATTCAGAGTTCGTGAGACAACAAATCAGTCTTTTGAGTTAATTATTGGTCACTCTTTAGAATCGGTTAACTATTAACTAAAACTTTTTCTTTTCCCTATTGTGCTAGACTGCCTCTCATTCATTTGTCATCTACAGAATTTAGTGTGCAGTAGTAGCTACATACTGTCAAAGTTTTTTGTTTTTGTTTGTTTGTTTTTTTGCTAATTTTATGATAGGAGGGAAACAGATTTGAGGTGCAGGTCTTCCTCCTATGCTGGAGTGTCTACAGTACCAACGTTCGGAATTAATAAGAATAGTTGATTTAACTAGCACCTGAACAACTCTGTGGACATGTTTCTTGGCAGATGCTTGAGACTTTGACCCAGGTGGATCAGATGTGTGAGAGACTCCAAAAAGCCGCATCTCTTCTCGAGGGCAGACTGGCAGAGCTTGAAAACTGGAGTACGGAAGCCCAAGAGATCTGCCACCACCTAAAAGAAAGGCAGCATAAGGGCCACAGGGGGGCACATCCCAGGGCTAAAGTGAGTACAATTAAATGAGTTATTGAGATTTGGTTGATTAAAAGAGCTTTTTCACATTGTTGTGTCTTTTTGTTCCCATTGCAGGCACTGATCTCCAGAGGTCTGCAGTTGGAAGGACAGGCGGTGACAGAGGGTGAAGACCTGCAGGTGCTTTTGACGTCGGTGCAAAAAAGCTCCTCCTTTCCTTACTTTAGCACATCAGCAATACAAGACCGACTGAAACGGACTGTCTCACACTGTCAGGTGAGTTTTATGACAGGCCAATATCAGTTAAGCTAAAAATCATGATGTGGCGGCCTCTCACAGATTTCTGTGTGTCCGTTAGGAGGTTACTGAGATGCTCAGTTCTCATGGAGTGAAGCGTGAAGGACAGTCTGTAATAGCGCAGCCAGCTTCCAAGGTTTTTGTGGAGGCACATTCTCAGCCTGAATCCCAAACTAGAATTATTCAACACCATCAGGATCAAACATTCTTCCAACTTTCTCTAGAGAGCCCAGTAGAACCTCAAAACCAAGAACTCTATTCTTTTCAGCTGCAGTCACAATTGGAAACCACTCGTGGCATACAGCCCCAATTGCTCCCCCAGATTCATGAAAAATCTCCAAAAACCCAAAGCAAAGCTATATACCAAATACAGCATACAGAATTCGAACAGCCTTTACTGTCATCTGTTGTTGGAAGGAAGGTTCAGTTGAAACTCCAAACTGACGTTCAGTTGATCTCTGTAGACAGTTGCTTTAGACCATCAGACTCAAGCCAAAACAGTGGCTTTGGACCTTTACAGGTTATCTCTGTCAACCCAAACCAATCCAGTGACTTAGGACCATCAGGGCAACAGATTGTTTCTGGCCGATCCAGTGGTTTTAGACCATTGGACTCCCTTCAGGTTATATCTGTAGACTCAGGCGAAACCAGGGGCTTTGGACCATCGGAGATTCAGGTTATCTCTTTGGACTCAAGCCAAAGCGGTGACATTGACCAATCGAACACCCTGCAGTCTCTATCTTCAACTGCGTCCAGCTCAAGCATGTTGCTTGCATCTGCTGACACGACTCAACTAAGAATCCAAGTCGAGCAGCATTTTGATTCACCACCTATTTGGCATCCACAAACCTCCTTGGTGACACCACACCAAAGACAAAAGGTTCTGGCTAAAAGTCACAGTTTTCCAAAGCCCCATGAGTCATCACAAACTCCTGTTATCTCACTTGCATCCTGCCCAAGCAGTACACCAGTTACAGTGACTCCACAAACATCAGCCATCGAACAAAACGTTGGTTCACCACTGAAAAGACAACCTCAGACTTCCGTGTTGACCCCCCACCAAAGGCAAAGGGTTTTATCCAAAAGTCACAGCTCTCCACAGCCATCAGAGGCTTCAGGTGTTCCCCATGTCCCAGTACAGAATGAGGTGTATGCTAGAGCTCAGGCTTTGGCCAAGAGCAGACTGGATAAAGCAAAACAGCACCTGCATGAACACATACAAGATGTCATCACAGTGATCAGCACCAGAGACAAATCTAAAAAGCAAGCCAAGAAAAAACAGGTAAGGCCATTTCAGTTTTCAAAGTTTTAAACAAATAACTGTTTAATGAAAAGAAAACATGGTTGGTCAAAATGCATACACAGAAGCTGTTAATGACTGCTGATGTCTTTTTGTTCTATAGGCAGTGTCACGTCTTCTCAGGCCTTCAGTGTTGGAGGCGTTTCTAGAAGCTGTGAAGGGAATGGGTGATTTCTGCTCTGAAGCCCAGCTCAGAGACATGGACCTTCTCTCTCAGTCAGTCAGGGCTCAATGGGAGGTAAGAATAAGATCATGATCTTTCTAGCTTTAGTGTATCCTACTCAGTACTGGCTAGATCGGCTGGCACTCTGGATGGACAAATGCCACCATGGTCCTTATGTGACCTTGTCCAAACATTAATGATTAAATTATACATAACAGCCCGTCCGGTATTTAGACTGTGTGTGTGTGTGTGTGTGATTGCAGGTAACACATTCCTTAATCTACATGCCTCTGCATGTGAACATAACTGCATTAGGTCCAATCTAGTCTCTTCTTTGCTCAGTACTCATATTTAGGGTTTTATCTGTGTATGAAAGTTTATTCCTATCCATCAGATCTCTGAAAGTTATTAAACCTTATCTAGTAGTTAATTTAAACATCAGTTTTATCATTTTATAATGGTTAAATCATCAACAGTTGATTTTGTTGTAACTTTGATCATTTATTGACTGCATGCATGTTTTGGTAGTTAGATATAGATTTGTTTTCTTTTTAGCTATAAAATCATATTTTCCATTCATATGTCTTATCACTACCAGTTAGCCAAGTTACCACTAATGGGAACTACCTTTAGCGGAATCTTGATGCTCATCCCCAAACCACAACTGTATTTTTAAGATAATGTTTTTTTTTTTTTTTAATGTAGTCAGATTTCAAATCTATTTATATAGATAAAAATATGTTTCGTTATATCATTATTGATGAGTTTGTTTTGGGTTTAAACTTCAGGTATGTGACACAGCAGCTGAGCGTACAGTGCATCTGGAAGCCTTGAGAAGAATTACAGAGAGTCTGCAGCCCATAGAGAGTGTTCTTCTCAGCACCACCTATCTGAGAACAGACACAGATAGGGTGGAGAGCATTCAACGCTCCACAGACTACACAAGTGGCTCTGCACCATGCCAAGATGGGTACGCAAAAAGTGGAAATGTTGTCAATACATAATGGAAATATCTATAATATTAAACTAATAATATGTATTGATAAAGTACAAGTTTTAGAGAGAAAAAAAAAATATATATATAATAATTTTTTGTATTTTGTTAAATGTTTAATACTCTTTAATACTTTCATACTCTAAGCGCACACGTACCAGCAGTGTTTTTTTAATAACTTACAGTTCACTATTGTTCTAATGACTGAGGTCTAAAAATTATGTTCTGAAAGAAATTAATGCTTTTATTAAACAAGAATACATTAAATGGATTTAAAGTGACAGTAAATACATGAATAATAGTAGAAAAAATAAATTTCAAGTACTGTAAAATGTTTTAAGTAGTTTTCTGTATTGACAATAATTTTTCTTGAATTTATGAACGATTTCTGAAGAATTAGACTCGTTATTTTAAATTGTAATAATGCTTTACAATATTACTGTTTTTACTGTATTTTCCATCAGTACAGTCTTAGTGAGTAAAGGAGACTCTATACAACCCTACAACTATATACAACCCTTGCTTTTAAATAAATATATATATATAATTTTTTTTTTTACCCTGGCTGTTCTTATAGTTAGACTAAACCTTTCCGTCTGAAGTGGTCTTTTATATATTTGTGTTTGTGTACAGTAAATATCTTACACAAATATATATATGTATATTTAATATATACACAAACTGTTTTCTTAAGTGTGTTCTAATTATAGCTAACTTTATAGAATTGTCTGTGGTTCTGTATGTCATTAGCATAATTAAGTAAACATGTGCATGTGTGTTCACAGCAGGGGGGGAGCAGTCAAGGATTGTGTCCTGCTAAGAAAGTCTGTACTGGTGGATGACCTAAGCCGCATCCACTCACAGGTACACGTGATCATCTGCTGTGTGGGTGCCATCTTTTTTTATTTAATTTTTTTTACCTCTTTTTAATCAGTTCAGTATTTTAAGTATCAATTCAGTATCATAAAGAGTATTATTCTTCAGTATTATTCTTTCTCAGTCAGCATGACTTCACAATGGCAGGTACGTTACGTGAGCATCTGTGAGCTCTGTACCTGCCCAGTGATAACATGGCACGTTTTCGTAGCGTGGTCATGTTTGCTTGTAGCCAAACATGGAGATAAACCTTATGAGAACTTCTCAGCTCTGATTGGATGTTGCTGACCTTCTTAAGCACATAGGACAGCTCAGAGGAGTTAATCTGCTGAGATTGGCTAGAACCGCTGAGAAGTGCATTGGCTTGTTCTGGGGTCGTTTGACCCCTGCTTTTAGTGACCCCTGGTTGCATTCTCTCTCATAGGCTGTTGTTCAGACCAACACCGTGGAGATAAAACAGATACCAGAGAAGACCATCATCCAGCCCTGTTCAGCACAGGAAGAGATTACGGCACAGGAAACTCAGAGCAGGTGAACATTTTTGATACAATTAACCTTCAAGAAATGTATATATTTCCGTGTTTTGTCAATACTGCATAAAGATGTAACTGGTTTTCCTAAAAACTTATTTTATAAGCAATTTATAAGCAATGTTCATGTCTAAAAATTCAACTTTATAAGCATTTTATACACGCATGTTTTCAGCTGCAGTGCTGCACAGTCAGTTCTCCAGAAGCAACTGCTTAACAACACCCAGCATCTGGAATCAGAGTTTCCCATCAGCCCCGGCAACAATGCTGCTGACTTACTGAGGACTCAACTCCAGCACGTACTGGTTAGTTTCTTACACCACTTTCCTGTACTTTGGGTGTGTTTCATATTCAAATATCTGTGTGCTCATTTAGGCTCTTAAGGACCGGACGGAGGTTCTGTGGAGTGAGTTTGAGCATCAGTGTTCCCAGAGCTCTCAGCACATGGAAGATGGCTGTAATATGGAGCAAGAGAGAGCTCAGCTTATTCAACAGTGGAGGACGCAACAGGTGTGCATTCAGGCCAGGTGAGATGCATACAGAACGAGACAAACTCTGCAAAATGTTAATTGCATAAATTTGTTGTTAATTTCTGAAAAGTATCAATAGAATCCATTCTCAGGCCTCCCCATGCAGAGCTCTATTTTTGTGGTGCACACAGGTGTTGTCATTCTAAAGCAGGTCCACATGTGTCCCTTATAAAAGTTCCATGACCATGTTGCAAGGGAGCTTGCTAGGTTTTGGAGCAGAGCTGCTGTTTGCACAATTATTATGTTGTTTTGTATATTTCTTAGGGTGAAGTCCCTTGAAACTGCAGTAGAGCTGCTGGAGTCAGCGGACGTTCAGATCAGACTGATTTCTGATCAGATCAAACAGATCAGTCAGAAACCTCTCAATATTAAAAACTTTACCATTGCTGATCCCAAAAATCTACATGAAGAACTAAAGGTACATTATCCTCCAAGTTCATCTTCGTGCTTGCAGTTGCTTCTAGATCTAAACTTTTTTTACACCTCACTAATCAACTGACAACTTTTAGTTTTAAAATGTCCAGCTTGTGCGTTTGGTTACTTTTCACTTGTCCTGTTTTATTTGACATTTTGTAGAACATCGGTTCTCAGCTGAAAAAGGTCTAAAATGCTTGGCTTTCCTTAGGAAAATATACTTTACCTTTAAGAAACATGTGCTTCCTGATTCAGAGCCTACGTTCAGATGTTTGCATAATCTACTTTACATTTGCATGTTCAAACTGACCTCTTTGTTTTTGTTCAGCGTCTAGATGAAAGTATCGAGAAAGAGCTGTTTCTCCTTAATAAGAGTGGTGGTTCAGCTGATCTGAGTCGCATTGAGCTTCCCATGCAGCAAACACTCCACGACCGCACAAAATGCTTGGACCAGCAAAGACAACGTCTGAGAAAGAGTGAATCGGCCCTGATGGGCCTCGAGAGCCTCCTTTCGCATCTCCAGCAGGTGAATGACAACCTCAATTCTGCTCACAGCCCATCAAATCCCAGTTTAGTGTCTTTCCAGCAAAGCCTTCAGCAGGTCAAGGAAGAATCGGCTCAGCTAGACCAAATGCTGGATGGTGCTTGCATGAGAATAACTGTGGATGACAAACCAGGCAGTTGTCTTGAGATGGTGTCAACTCTGGCGATGCGAGCTGAAGAGGTAGAGACCAGACTGGCTGTGAGGCTGAAGAAAACTGACAGAGGAGGGAAAGGAAAAGTGGAGGGAGAACAGAGGGACAGAGCATTCGGTAGGAAGAGGATGGGCTTGCAGGTCACCCTGAGGGAGGTGCTGGCGGGACTCGAAAAACATGGCATGAAGGAGCCCACACTTCCTGCACTACAGCACAGGTCAGTAGACTTTAAAACAGGAGTACATCTTTGTTTTCTTTTTCTTTCTTTGTTTTGCATAGAATATTTTCAAAGGCTAAATTACATTAAATCAAATGCTAGTAATATTTATCAAAATAACTATTGCAATATACAACAAAAAACATATTTAATAAAACTTTATTGCTTTGCTTTTTGTTTTGCATACAATAAAAATAAATGTATATATTTAATTAATTTTCTGGGGTATGTTTCATTTTTTTTTAATTAGCTATACTAGTACCTGTTTTGCATACAATATTTCTGAAGCATATTTTATTTAAATCAATTTAATTAGCACAAATATAATACAATTTTTTAGTTATGTCAGTTAAAATAGCAGTTATAATATACAATATAAATAAATTAGACTATAATTAGACTAACTATATAGACAGAATAAAAAAAATATAGATATTTCTGTATTGAGATAATGTAAATATAAATAATATATTGTTTCTCTCAGTAGCACAAATATTTAATCTGTTTTAGATATTTTGAAACCATGTGGAATGGGAATTTTATACCTCTAAAGGAGACAATGTGTCTCAGTCTCACCAGTGTCACTCTCTTTCTTAGGTTACACTTCCTGACAGACATGGAGAGCAAACTGGTTGCACTACAATCAGAGATTCAGGATCTGAGAAGTACTTGTGCACAGACAAGCACCTCAGACACAGCCATCAGCGAGCTGCAGGCGCAATGGGAAAACGCACACAGAGCACTCACAGAGAGGTGATGAGAAATGCTAATGATTATAGCAAAACACTTTGTAAAATGCCATTTCACATGTTTCATGCTTCTTTTTCAGTCGAGAGCAGTGTGTCTCTCTGAGCGAACTACTGAAGAAGTTCCAGAGCTGCCGAAATCGCTTGGGCAGCACTTTGCAGAAAGCAGAGCAGACTATTGGTGATCAGGCCTCTTATATGGGCAAAGATAACCTGCATCTGCTGATCAGTAAGGTACAGATATACAGAAACATCTTGAGTACAGTGCTTCCATTCGTGGTGGACTGCAGATGGCAGTATTAACTGCATTATTTGAGATCATTTTTAGTATTAACTGCAGACTGATATTTAGTAAAATGTATATAACGCATTCACTAGATAAAAATGAAGTGTTTGATGAGTGTTAATAAATGCATGACTATGTATATATTGTTTATGTGTGCAGGTGACCAGTATAAAGTCAGATCTCAGTGGTCTTGGGGACGGAGTGGAAGAGTTCAGAGCTGTGTGTCGACAGCTGCAGTCTCTGATGAGAAGGATCCCAGACTGTGTAGATGCTCCGTTTGAGAGTGAGGCTGACACCCTCATGGACCGCTGGCTGGATGTATGTTCCCTTAATAAAAGCAGTAGTGTGATAGCAATACTATATTACTCTGTTTTTCTAATGCTCAGTGTTTGCATTAACATGCTATATCAGGTCACAGAGAAGACAGACTGTCATCTGGACAACCTTCAAGCTGGCTTCTCTCTTTGGGAAAAACTCCTACTGTTGGCTGGAGAGGTGGAGGGATGGAGCACCCAAAAGCTGATGACCCTTGCTGAGTCACACCCCTTTCAGACAGAGCAGGATGTGTCTGCCATGCAGGTAAAAATTTCATCAGCTGACAAACTATTTTAAGTAACACTTTGAAATAAAGCCTGACCGATAAAGGATTTTGAAGGCCGATATCGATATAAATATTTGTTGGTTTTAAAATCAGATGTTCCAATATATCGGCCAATATTTATTTATGTATTTTTTCAATTTCAGAAACACTTAACAAAACATTAATAGATTTCCCTAACGTTATTTGTAGTAATGAGTTTTAACTAACATAATATGATAATGCATTTTAAAAAGAAACTTTTTTTTTTGTCACAGAACAGAGGAACATCATAATATATTAAAGTTCTGATACATAAAATGTATAAAATTACAAATTTAAGATTTAAAACGTAAAGTCCTTTGTACAAAAACACAAAAACAACAACAACCGAATCAAAGTTAGCAGTTTTAAAAGACTTGGTAAGTCAGTCTGCCCGACTGGATCAGCAGGTTGCAAGATATGTGGCGCGTTATACATGAGTGTTGCCCAACAGGGACGGTGTAGAGGGATGGTGCCATTATAAATGCCGATACCGATAGTTTGGAAAATGCCTAATATCGGCCGATAATATCAGCCTGCCGATAAATCGGTCAGGCTCTACTTTAAATTGCACTTGTTTTTAGAATTGGAGACCAATGTTAAATATTTTGGATGTTAAATGAGAAATATTAAATATTTGTTTGTGATATTTACACTACCATTTAAATGTTTGGGGTAAATGATTAATAATAATTTTTCTTATTTAAATATCTTATCTTATAAATAAGGAACAAACTGCTAAATGTTTATATTTCCAATAAATGCTGTTTAAACTTTGGCCTAAAGAATCCAGAAAAAAATATGGATTATGGTTTTCACACACAAAAAAACAGTTATCATTGAAAAGAAATGCTTCTTAAACAAATCAGCATATTAGAACGATTTAAAGTATTTATTTCTGAAGGATCATTTGACTCTGAAGACAGCTGCAAATTCAGCTTTGCCATCACAGGAATAAAATTACATATTACTGTACTGCTTTTACTGTATTTTTGATCAAATGTTAACTATGATTGTTTTGCACAGGATGAACTCAGGATTCAAGAGGAGAACATTGATCACATCCATCGCAGATCTTCAGAGATCCAGGAGCTGCTGCAGAGTCGTGAGTTTCCACTGGAGCTACAGGTGATTTTGGATTATTATTTATTTATTTATTTATTTTCATTAATGATAGACAATGTGTAATGACATTTGCATGCAAAAATAATATTACTATGTTATGCTATATTTTATATGAATACCTCATGTATTAATTAGTATTAACCAGCCTCATTAACCGCTCTTTAAATTTCAGCAAATTCACTGTAGTTCATTTTTAAAGGTGATTGAGAGCCAGCTGAGGAAGAAGATGGCAGAGGTGAAGGAGCTCTTTTCTGAGACCAGTGATGTTTTTAGGCAGGTGGAAGCTGCCAAGGGGAAGGTGGCCTCTGATATTGCAGATCACCTATTCTCCATTCAGACTATTAGAAATGCTCTGACCTCACTGTCCACATCTGAGAGCCCGCAGGTCCTCAAAACAATCCAGGTAAATGTTTATTCTTTAAAACTAGTTCATTTTTTTGATCTATGTATGCATAGTGTCTCTGTCACATACTGCACTTTTTTGATGAGGTAATCCTTTGATGTTCCCATTTTGGCTGGCAGGGCTTATCCGAGCAGTTGCAAGCGGAGGCAGAGCAGGCAGATGCATTACTGCAGCACATAAGTCTTCTGGCCAGCATTGCAGGTATAGAAAACCTGAAGACGCTGGCTGAAGATGGAGCTCACCTTCGAGAATGCATCTGCATGGCCAGAGAGCTGGTAATAGAGAAAAGAGAGCAAGCGATGAACCCCAGCAGACCTGAAAATCAAATGATCCAAGATCCTAAGCACGTCAAGCCCTTGATTGTAAAAACAGAAGATGTTGCGCCAGAGATACAGTCTGAATCTAAAACAGAGGAACTGTCAAAAGCGGGCAAGACACCAGATGAGTTGAAGGACTTGGCCAGTGAAGTTTTTGTGAACAAATGGGTCACACATGAGCAGGTAATTTTATATGGTCATGGGACTGTTTATTCTCAAAAGGTATGTGTCTGAACTGAAATATAAACACTTTCAGCTTTGAGAACTAAAATCTAGTTTGTTTCTTTGCAATTGCTTCAGTGTTATGCGCTGTCCATTAACAGCAATTTAAATTCTATTTCAGCCTGTCATATAGAAAAGAAGCATCTGAGGCACTAAAGGAAGTTTATTTTTGAGCAGATCATTTCTATGTGTACTGCCTATTATGATAATATCATATAATGTAATAAAATAAAAATAAAAAATAATTGCAGAAAGTAGTATATTCTCAGACATCTGCTGCTGTCATGTTCACATGTAAATGTGTTGATGTTTTTGTTCAGGACGTGTGTGTTGATCTTGGTGAGCGTATGGCTGAGGAGCTGAAGTGTGCAATGTTAATGCAACAGAGCCAGGGGAGTCTTGACTCTTTGCCGGGTCGGATAGAGGGCACCTCCAATGACTCAAATGCATTAAAGGTATAAACTGCAGTGGAGATGGTAGCCTTGAATAGGCTTTTTTCAAGTGCCTAATGTAATAAGACTAAGTAACTTGTTGGATTTTCTGTAGGCTGTAGAACAAGTGGAAGGCAAACTTGTTAAGGTTGAGAAACTGTTTGAGGTCCTGCAGACAAGCTGTACTCCAGAGGATCAGGTTGCTCTCTCCCAAGATGGTCAGATGCTGTTTGGAAAGACACCAGCCCTGAGCAAGATCTTAGTAGATGATAGAACTCAGGAAGGGAAGTCTGATCCAGATGGAAGTTTTATTCAGCGCATTGAGCCTCAGCAGCCTGGAGTTTCCAAAGAGGAGCTCCAGTCAGTTCAGGTTAGTGATGTATCTCTTTAAACAGGAACTGTTTCTAGAGTACAATAAAGCAATATCAGTTGCCTTATATTGATCCAAACCTGTATGACTTTCGTTTGTAGAGTCCATACAATGTTTGAATATAGGGTCTAAAACAACACTAGACCCCAATAACTTTAATTTTGCGTTCTGCAGTAAAAAGTAAGACAGTACAGATTTGGAATGAGTTGAGGGTGAATAAACAATGACTGAATTTGTGTTTGGGGAAGAATCCCTTGGCTTCAATTATTCTTTGACGGACATATAATTCCTTTTTTCTTTCTGGGTCTGGCTTTGGTGCTGGCAGGAGAAACGTCATTGAGTGTACCATGGTGGCATGAGCAAAGTATCCCTCTGTCCTAGCTAAAACCTGCTAAATGGAGTACCCGCTCTGTTCTTCGTCTAGGGCCATTAATGTAGAATGGCACCTCATTGCTTTTAAGTGCTTGTTTTTACCTGTTCTCTGAGAAATTTGCTGGATGCTGGATGTTTTGCTTTGTGGCACATCACTTAAAGCAGGTGCATTTCTGATGTCAAAGCTTATCTTTAGACTACATTATCTGCATTACTCTGCTCTGCCTGATGGCTTCTCTGAACAATTTATTTAGAGAGATGGAAAGTGTGGTACATGCTGACGGCATTAAAGGGCCTTTGTGAATGGGTGCAGGGTTTATAATAATAATAATGCATTTTACGTGCATTGCACTTTTCTACATGGATAAGCAGGGACTGTTGCATTAATAGCTTTAGATGTTAGAATTGTTTTCTTTTATTATTACAATACATGCATGTTTTAGGAAGTTGTAAGTGCAAGTTGTAAGTTATAAAGTACCAGGGAAATTTGCAGACGAGCAGTTAAGTAAGTCAGAACCTGAATTCTAAGTATACTGCAATTTCTTGATAGACTTTATCAGGGAGCCCAAAATAAAGCAATAATCAAGCCTTGACATGTTAAAGGCATGAATAATCCTTTGTGCATCAGGCAATGATAGAGAAGATTGAAGTCTGGCCATTTCTTTGCTGAAAAATGCAATTTTCAAGAACATTTTATTATAGGCATCAAAGGAGTTAGTAATCAAATCAAAACTTTTGGTAACACGAATAGGGGGTCAGAATAATGCATTAGTTAAGCATTAATTAATGGTTAATTTGTTCACAATTAAGCATTAGTTGAGC
>JAUCNO010001210.1:1256154-1266172 GCA_032353835.1 Enteromius viviparus
AAATTAACTGACAATAAGTCAGACTAACTGAAATAAACCTGGCTTATTTGGTAAACTTGTTTTATGGAACAGGCCCCAGGTGAACTCGATATTAGTCGGACTCATCATTATGTTCTTTATAGCATTGCTTCCCCCAGAAATCAATTTTAAAACATTTGAAAAGCAATTCTCGTAAAGATTACCTTTTGTTTATAATGTTCATACAATCTCTGACACTCTTGGGATTCATTTCAGCGCGGTAGGAGTACGACTTGCTTTTAAACATTCACTAACATCTGCAAATAAATAAAATGTCATTGAAAACAGTATTTTCCAGTCAAGATGGTGAATAGATTATATTTTTTTAACTAAATTCAAGGGGATACCCATTTGTTTGGATTGTTTTGATCTGTATATAAATCACCTGCTTGAACAGCAGGACCCGGAGGTGCCGGAGTTCAGGAAGAGAAACCTGATGACGGAGATAGAACTGGCTTACTATACATGAGATATAGGCCCGGTTTCACAAACGGTGCTTAGCTTAAGCCAGGACTAGGCATTAGTTAAATAAAGATATTTAAACAACTTTTACAAAAATGCCTTATAGGAAAATATTACAGATGTGCATCTTTACAGAACAATGACACTGACATGTTTTAAGATATTTCGGAGCAAGATATTTTCATCTGAGACAGCTCAAACATGCAATTTAGTCTGGGACTAGCTTAAGCCTTGTCTGTGAAAATAAATGTTTGACAATTTAGTGTGATAACAATTGCACAGTTTCATTTTTTTTTTAATTCAGTCCCATCACCTCTTTTTCAAAAACCAATTGCAATCCAGTTTGTTCTTAGATTTTAATGGGGGCTTTAGTCTAATAAAAGAGGGTCAGCTATGAGAATAGTTAAGCTATGCTAAATGTATCCATGTGCATTCCATGGTGTTGTAACAGAATAACAAATATTCACCCATCCTCACCAATCTTCATCAAAAAACCTTAACTGTAAAACCTGAAATCCAAACAGTAAAACAACTTTTTCTTTTATCAAGCTCCGAAACACATCATTCAGTTACCCTGAGATAAACTAACCTTGGCCTGAGCTAACCTGGGCTAATATTCCCCTCGGCCTGATCTCACATTGTCTTCCAGAGGTCACATTGAGGGGAGATGCTGCAGCTCTTCTACTCTGCACGGCTCCTCCCTTAACTCTGCAGTCAGAGTGAAGATGCAGTCTGGCTCGACTTGATCTCTGTCTGATATTGGATACATCAGAAACATCCTCAGACTGCAGGATGGTTCGTTTAAAGGGACCTGGATGGAGGGGAGTTCTAAATGAAGATATGGAGAGGAGTAAATTGGTCAGTCACAGTCTGAGCACCACAATAAAGCACCTGCCAACATTGGTACACTTAGAATGACAAGCTGTCTTCGTTCTGTAAGTATAGGCTGGACATGGAAGGCAGTGCAGCACTGCAGCTGGAAATGAGCAGAGAGACACAGGGAGAGTTGTTGATGTGAAGAGCCCCACACAATGCCCCTGAAATAGATTTATCTTTAGAACTGATCAATGGCCTCCAAATAAGAACAAGAGTTCAGCCGGTTCAACATACAGAAGCCCCCATATCAAGTAGTGGTACACTTAAGCATCATTTTAGTACTTATTACAGACATACTATACTTTAAAAGAAGAGTAAACTTTCAATTTAGTATTCTAAGTCACTTAATAGCAAATGTGTGATGAAAATGAAAATGTGTTCAAATTTAGAACTTAAGTATGTTTTATATATATATATATATATATATTAGGGCTCTCAAACGATTAATCGTGATTAATCACATCCAAAATAAAGCTGTTTATTTATTATGTACAGTATATAATAAAAATATTTACATGTTAATGCCTTTATATATTTATTTTCTTATATTTTATACTATATATAAATATATTTAATATACAAACATAACATATTTTCATTAAATATATACATGCATGTGTCTGTATTTATATATTATAAATATACACAGTACATACAAATATATTATGTAAAGAAAAACTTTTATTTTGGATGCGATTAATCATTTTACAGCACTAATAAATATATATATATATATATATATATATATAGGCTCTGTGTCTCAACACCTTTCAATACAATCAATTACAATCAATTTAGTAAATTGGTGTCTATGAGCAAGCTCTCCTTTGACACACAGAATGAGAACCCAGAGTGTTTGCCTGGGTCATATCGCAGTGCCTATGATAAGTTAAAGGCTTGAGGTATCAAATCAGACACCTTGTCAATAGAGCGTTATCAGCCTCTGTTTGAGTGTGGCACTGAGTGCCAGACGACTCGACAGACAGAGGAAGGAAGGCTGCTGACTTCATAGTCCATACCTCTTCCAGCCATACAGGATGAAAGAAGCATTCTCATGACCTCAACTATAGGTAAAACTAACCCTAAAAGCAATGAGGATCCTACAGTAAGCTCGTGTTTTTTTAAAAGCAGCCACAGCTTAATGATTTTACAGGTATTCTCTCTCTCTGTAGTAAGTTACCCTGTGTTTCCCGCTACCTATTTTTGCATTATCATTGGCAGTGCTGGTCAGTGCCTTGCGCTGGCCCCTTTGAGGTAATGATACAGTCCTTCCGAAACTACTCACACCTCATTGACCCAGTTGGACGGAGTAACTCAGAGTTTGTAAATACACAGTAGGCCTGTCAATGAAGAGATGATTAACGTAAAGTTAAAAGACGGTCACGGTACTTTTCGTTCCATTGACTTCCATTCACAAGCTGCAAAGTTGCAGCATTGCAGGAGATTGAAACATTGCTACATATTGCATCCATCCATAATTTTGGGCCCGAGCCCAGCCCGTGTCCGACAGCTAATCAGAATTACCAGCCCAAGCCCGACCCAAACCCGTCTTTTCCCCTTCTACCAAAACGTCTTATACTGCTGTTTCAGCTATTAAAATAGTTCAGTTTTGAGTGTAATGGCAGAATTATTATATTTTGTTCCGTTTTTTTATTAAGCTAATTTAGACATTTTTTGTCCGTTAAATATAAGTTTGTGTTTTTAAAGTCCAGAGCAGCAGACAGTGAGCTGATCATAAAGGATGACTGATCAATTTAGTCTTCTCAAATCAACACGACTTGCATTGAAAAAAATCGATATAAAAAAGAACCGAAGCCGAGCGAAAAAGACACGATTAATTTATCTACAGAAAGCATTAAATTACCACTTAACTAAATAAATATAGAAAAAAAAACGAAAACAAGAACTCATTCATCCGGCCCGAGTTGCGTAAAAAAGTGCAGGGCTCTAGTTAGTTCACACAAAAATTAATACGATCCTGTTATTTACTCACCCTAAAGACATCCTATGTGTATAAAACTTTCTTCTATCAGACAAATTCAATTGTTCTGGCATCTGGTATTGAAGTGGGTGGCTGTTTCTGTTCAACAGTCCAAAACACGTATAAAATAAAGCTTCTTAAAGGCACACACACAACGTCAGGACAATTTTTAATATAACTCAGATAGTCTTAGAATGTCATATACATCTAGAATAGCTCGAGGATGAGTAAAACACAGGCTGATTTCATTTTTTTTCATGAAAAGTTTATTAAACTTGTTATAATTGGAAATTACAGTATTATGATACAAATGAAGTCATGTATCATGATACAGTTTACAACATTCATTGTTATTATTTCATGAAATAAAATAAACATGAAATGCTAATTTGAGTTGAATTTATTGAATTATTTATATTACCTTGATATTATCAGAAAACATGCTCTAAGGAAAAATGTCTTATACTGCTGTTTCAGCTATTAAAATAGTTTTTTTATTAAGCTAATTTAGACATTTTTTGTTCGTTAAATATAAGTTTGTGTTTCCAGCAGACAGTGAGCTGATCATAAAGGATGACTGATCAATTTAGCCTTCTCAAATCATCACGACTTGCATTGAAAAAAATCGGTATGCATGCAACGTCAGGACAATTTATCTGAAAACATGCTCTAAGGCTTAAATGTTCCAATACAAGTGCAAAACTATCAAGAGAGTGACTTCAGTAAACCATAATGCCTGTTTTAGACCCCAGATGAGCGGTCTGAGAAACGATGTTCCCATTACTGCCAGCAAATTTTATGAAAACATGCATAAGTCTTTATTAAAACCACAAAACAAACCCAAAAAGTGGATTCCAACATGACAACATGGAGAGCCACGTAATATTCAGATCTTAAAAAAGCTAATAAAAGGAATACAGTGCTCAGACGTCACGGAAAAGACAAAGATGAGGGGCAGAATCCTGAAATCAGATGCTACCCATATTTCCACCAGCAGACAGTATTCCCAGGGGAATTCTGGGTACCATCAGCTCCACATGTTGTGCAAAGGATCAAAGAGCAGCATCCAAGCCAGCAGGGCAGCGTGCCAGCCTACATGGTGACCTGCCAACCCCAGTTGTTCCTGCCATGCCCACTTCTATCGTGTTCAAACCTGACCTTTTGCATAACAAGCTGCAGCTTCATGGGGAGGTCCCTCCTCTCCTTTATGCCAAAAATCTCAATTACATTACAACCCCAGCAAGTCTTTTTAACTAATGCACATGACGAATTAGTGCCCGTTTCCTGTTTGGGCTTGTGGAAAAATTGGCTAAAGTAATGTTTGGTGGATCTAAATTCCTTTTCAGACACAACTCAAATGAAGGGCCACCACTCCCCAAGCTTTTGTAGAAGCAGCTGTTAGAAAACACAACATCTGCAGTCCAGAGCAGCAACAGGACCCAACCCTACCGCGGCATGTGACCAACTCCTTGGGCTTAGTTCACCCCACGCAAATAATGCCTGAGTTCTGCCCTCTCTAATGGACGCGACACAATAAGGTGTGAGAGAGAGCCGGATTATGATTATGACAGTTATTGCACTGAGACACGAGATCTCTGTACTCAATGGTCAACATTTTATTTGATGCCCCTAGTGGTTTTAATACCTTTCGCTATTTAGCGCCTTGTAAAGTATGTGAAATCATTCTTTTGAAAGTAATGTTACACTAAAGTCGAGGGTGCTCAAGACAAGCCTGAACTGAACTGGAATGTGATATTACAAAATGATTCTTTCATATTTGTTCATTGAACTACATCTGGGAGGAATATATTTAAAAAAAAAAAAAAGAAACGAGATCCAGAGGGAGATAGGAAAAAGTATAGGCTTGTAAGGGTGAGCACATTTGCTAAAGTGGCGGGAATAAAACACTTCTCACTCTCATTAGTTTGCTTGTTAATTGTTTGTAATTTTTTTTTATAGCTTTGGTGTTTACATTCTTTGGAAATTATGGCGGGAAACATCAAGGAATAAAAGGGTCAACTCCTTATGGAGGTCAATTTCATTGTTAGTCTGAAAAAAAAAACGGTGCAAAAGCTGGGATGGTCCCACAATGGACCTGGACTTTTGACCTGGACCTGATCATATTTTGTATTTTCTTGGGCAATGCCAATTTGAGTATCTTAAACATTTCTCATGTTTGTTGAATTATTTGACAAAATTACAGACTGATTTAAAAATGGGAGGAAAAATATTGTACCACTTCACAATAGAGTTTCTTGTATTAACATTAATTAGCTAACATCATAACTGCTGATAAAATCCTTTTAAAGCAGTTCTTAATCTTAGTACATTTTAACATTTACTAATACATTGTTAAAATCAAAGAAAAATAAAAGCAAATATGATTATAAAATAAAAAATGTTCAATTATAGTAACTATAATGCTAATGAATATAACTTCTTTTATGAGTATCTACTGTATATAGCATCTAAGAAAAGATTGCAGTTCTACCATGTAGTGTTCTAGGTTTTTTGTGCGTGCATATCATTTAAACGCGCTATTGAAATGTTTCATATATATATACACACATTATTGGTAGTTTCTACAGCCCACTTGCAATCTGATTCAGACACTGTTAACTCAATAAAGCAATCTACTGTATGCAAATGTTTGTTGTTCTTTAAACTGAGGATGTGAAAAACAGACAATAAGATTTTGCGCACAAAGGAAAACATTGTGAATCATGCTACAATTATGTGAATGTTTGCATCCAGATCAGAATCTGTAAAACAAAAATAAATGAAAACCTACAGTCTGATTTTTTTTTTTACATCAGAATGTGTTGTTCAGTTGTTTTCCCCTCTTATCAGCTGGTATGGATTGTTTTTTAGCTGATCAAAAAGTTATCATATGAGACACGTGAGAATACTGACAATGCAGGCAAAGAGACACAAAACTGAAGAAAACGGAATCAGAAACGGGAACTTGAACAATGAATAAGTCCCATCAGGGTCAGGAAGTCTCTTTCAAGTCTGTTTGATGTCCATGGGCAGCAAGGGCCTGTGGATACTCGAGAGGTGAATCTGTATGAATGTGTATATTTTGGAAGGCTCTCTCTTTGATGTCAGTGGGATTTTTTTGGTTTCTAGGTCACCAAGACAGTGGTCAACAGTTATTCCATCCAAGCCGAGAAAAGCATTATTTGAATGTCAGCTGACTATGAAAATAGGAAGATCTGGCTTTGAGTCGGAGGAAGCGAAGCCTCCCCAAAGTCAACAGATCAACTCAGCATGTTCTCAAGGATTCGGCTTGCACTCGTCTTCCTTTTTAAATTCACCTTCTTCTGCAACAATAACATTTCAGCTGGTCCTTGGCAACATGATGAATTTCCCAGTAGCTTCTTACATCGTGGAACACAAGCAAACTGGGCCAGTAATGTGTCTTCTCAAGTGAATGCATGGATTGGGGCAGAAAAACAAGCCATCTTTAGCTGCGCTCGATAAATCTGAACATAGACGCATGATGATAGTTCCTGCCATGGGAGTAATTCTTGATCTTGTATGGAGGGGGCAGGCTTGCATGGGGGCTCATGACCTTTATCATGCTGCCAAAGCCTTACCCATGAGACCTTGCCGCATAATCCATGCCTCATTGCTGGAATAAAGGCCCCTGGGTGGAGTTCATCTGCTCCATCCCATATCTAGATGGAGGTAACATGGAATATGCACACCAGGAAATTATATAATATATATCAGGGTTTTGGTTCGTTTAAGATCACAAGAACGTCCACAGGAAGTGCAATCTGCAGTTGGGAGTCAATCAACACTACTGCAACATTACTGTTCACACCAAAAGAGGTGCAAACAGCATCTTGGTGCACAACCCAACCCCCATTTACTCCTGTTTGGTAAATCCCCACTGCTGGCTTCAGGCCAGAACACGAGCGCTTGTGTGTTGAGCGCCGCCAGCTCTGCCACAGGTCACTAACGCTGTGAGGAAAGCCCTGGAAATATAGCATGTTATGCAATTCTGGCAAGTTTTGTGTTCCTCATGTCCTGCATGTGCAAGGATATAAAGAGAGGAACGGGGGATCCGAATCTGTACACCCGTGTGATGAGCACTTTCTGCTCTCCTGGGATTTGTTGGCATGACCTCACTGCTGTGACATCCCAATTTCATTCTTCTAAAGGCCAAAACAGAAGGAGCAATTGAATAATAATGATCTGATACACCAGACCACAAAACGAGTAAATGATTCTGTCCTTCAGCTGATGAAAAGTTGGAAATTGAGCAACAGTGATTTTGGGCCCAGTATATGGCACTTTTAGATTTTATATGTATAAGGAAATATATTAGTGGTTTCCGTTATCGGCGTTAACGTGCTGCGTTAACTCTTATGAAAGCACAAACGGTGCGCGCTGCTCCTGCTCTTAACAGTTGATCTGGCTCTTTATTTGTATTTATTTATTTATTTTATATATCAAAATATAATTAACGTGCATGTGGTAAGAGCTTCTATGGCTTAGATGGCCAAAACACACAAGGAAACGCGTTGTAAAAAAAATATATCACAGACATCGCATTCAGACTCTTAAATTATCACAGAGGTTTTGAGACAAAAAACACAGACATGGCAGATTCGGATGGGTTTAAAATCACCAAGTACTTTCTTTGAAACAAAACATTCTCTAACGACCCCCTGTAAACTAATCCCATCCGAATAGGGCTTTACTTTTTGTCATTATTTAGGTAGCACACATACTCTGAATGCCTTTGGCAGAATTCAAATGAGTCATATTAATCTAGAAAAAAATAATTAGCTATGCCCACCCCTAATAAATATATATTTAAAAGGTGTTATAGACATGAACTATGTGAATTGCAACATTAATTTTGAAAAAAAAAATTTGAACTGCTCACATCTTTAGAATGAACTACAATTAATGAAGCACTGTGAAAGATGCACAAATAAAGTACTCGCTTATATTATGTAAATGTCATTGTTAATTTACCTATAAAATAAAAACAACACTTTTCACAAAATGAAATGTAGCTGCAGTATAATAAAAACACAAATATTAGATAAAAAAGAAAAAAAAACTAAATGAAAAAAGTTAAAGTACTAAAATTACTAAAAAAAGGCTTAATAAAAATCACAACAATACAACAAAATTACTTACACTTTAAATTTCAATGCAAACTGGAATTATTATTAAAATACAAAACTAATTTAATTTATTATATGAATATAATAGTAAAATAAAGGTGATTACTTGATCGCAGTGCATCATTGGCATGATTTTTTTGCCTCTGTATTTAATTGGTGCATTTCTTTTCAGGATCACATAACGTTAAGTGCAGTTTGATACAAAATGCCACAACTAAATATAATTTTTAGAAAATGAAATCTTCATATACTATCTACTAATAACCTTAAATGAGATTTTCATTTACAAAACAACTGTTCACTCACTAAAGTGCACAATTCATATAGAAAAACTATATCTAACGCAGTTGACTGGCAACTGAAATGTAGAACAAAAGAAATGTTTAAATCAAATCCACCTGCATAAATTACTATACTGGATACTAACAACTGAAGCATTTGAAATCCAGACAGGAATAATCCTCCATCTCCAGTGGGGCGCCTAACAGTTGGCAGTCGCAAAAGTAAATAGTCTATGTTGGCGTTTGTCAAGTGTTACCAATTACAACCTTTTTTCTTCTAAAGGGGAGATATGAAAAGCCAAGAAGGGATTATTATTGAAGGCATAGGCTTTAAATTGGCCACCATACCATTCCCTAATTCTGTAAAGCCAAATGTTTCATTTTCAGATCAACTCTGTCATCTTCTTAAAGGTTTAACAAAACCTCAAGTCAACCCATACGGTTTTGACTTTCTCAGTTTCTTGATTCGTCACATTAAAAAAAAAAAGATCTTGTAGGACCCTGTCACATTGCGACAGAGGAGATGCACTTTAATCAGTCAAATAGGCCGATTTTGGATAGCTTGCTTAAATGCAAGAAGAAATGAAGGAGTTTGTCTTGAATGCCTGACAGTGGACTCAAGGCTGAATGAGACGGACATACAGTACCTTTCGTTTGGGTCATGAGAGCCACAAAATGTTTATATATGTGCGCGGGGCAGACGTCCTTGACTGCTGAGAAACACTTGAGGAATCTGGTATCAGCTTTCAGCCACATGCAACTTTATAAACTACATCACACATGTAGGCCACTCATGCCTGTGAAAAACAGAGCAAATCAGTTTAAAAGTGCTTCATATGAAGGTTATACTGCTATGCTAGAACGATATACCAGATGTCAAAGTATGCGTGTTTCAACTAATGAGACATTTTTAAGCAAGAGACTCTATCATTCTATAACAAAATAAACCTTTGGTGGTGTTTATTTGAAGCTATTGTATTATCAGACTCCGGTGGAGCATCAAATGACCATAACGATTTCTAAAGGACCACTTAAGACTAGAGCAATGCCTGCTGAAAATTCCGCTTTTAGGAAAAAAAATAAATAAAAAAATTTAGATATAGAATTGATTAGTGCATACAAGAAGAAATGTTCTAAAGTGATAGGGATGCTCATTTTAACCGTTTAACCGTTAAACGACCGATTTGAAGTTTAACCGATTAACACAATCAGTTAAACGGTTTAAAAGGTCATTTTATTTATTTATTTATTTC
>JAUCNO010001210.1:1266272-1281589 GCA_032353835.1 Enteromius viviparus
GTTTTATAAGCTTGTTTCCTCATGGGGACCTAACAAATGTCCCCACGAGGTCAAAATGTACTAGTATTCCTATCTTTTTGGGGACAATTGGTCCCCACGAGGATATAAAAACCTGTAAACACATACACACACACTAAACATGTCACTCAAAGTCTGAGCACCAGTCGTACAAGTTCTGTGCCAGACTTTGATTGATTGTCCTCAGGGGACTCACAGGTCATTTATTCATTCCACTGCAAGCGACCACAGCATATAATCTCCATTAATCTGGGATGTCAATCCCATCTTTTTAGCTGAACTGTTGACTGACACAGAGATATGGGCCAAACTGAGAGGCAGTGGACAACACTGACCGCAACCATTTATTACCACATAATGTAAGACACCACCAGACCAATTAAAGGACACTGAAAGGCATTTACGTATCATCTGCTTGGAACAAGATGAGGCTGTTTCCCAAAACCAACGGATAGTTTTGGAGAAGAGCATGTCCTCAAGATTTTGTAACACAATAAGAAAATCCTCATTCCAGTTTGACATATTGAATTAGCGCAACATGATGCTGAAATCAATTTTCAATCAAAATATTTAATCTCTGCAAAGCAATAAAGCAATGCAGTTTTGAATGGCAGCTAAGCAAATAGAACACTGGTTAGTGATACACAGTAAATCACCATATCAATTCGTATAATCCGTATACTTTATATTTCTACACTCAAATTACCACTGCCATCATCTAATTCTCCCTTTAAACACTGTTAAATATAATCTTTAGCTTATCTCACAATCAACATAGACTTTTATAATTTGCATTATAATACTGCAGTGCCAAAACTGTAGGATTTAAAGGGATTTTTATTTGTAATGTATTTAGAGTAATCAAAACAAAAGCAGTATATCTAAATAAGTCTAAAACCATGTGTTCAGCAATATACGAAAAGCGCTGGACATAAATCAAAAAGGAAACTCCTTTTGATAAATTCAGCACACCCGTCCCCTTTAGGAAGTACAATGCAATCAGAACAGATCAGTTCATCACGACGGTGAAAATTCAGACTCTGTATTCCTCCCCAGGGTCCTGCAGCACAGGTCTGATCACAAACGAGGGCACTTTGTTCTCACCAGCCCTCTAGAACAGGCAATGAGTGATGTGATGATGGCTGTCACCCACCCCAGCATGACAAGGTCATGTTTGTGTCAACCAAGTCTAGACTTGGTCGGGGAGTGATCGAGGGTGTTGGGGAGGTCCAGTCACCTCGCAGGGTCCACATCACCCCCTCAGTGGTGGGAAGGGGAGCTTGAAAAGCCAGCTCTGTAATCAATCACTCACAAGAGAAAGGTGTCCCTTACTCCATCACCAATAACAGCCACGGTCTCAGCCCTGCTGCTGACAGGGGGTGACCAAATCGTTTAAATTTGTGCTCTTTCTCTCGCCCCCCTCTCCTACCATGTCAACCCTATATTGATCACACATCCATCTTAAATTCTAAACCCACAAGCCCATTTTTTTTCATACCAAGTATCCAGCTTTCTCACAAGACCAGCCACAACAACTCTCTGAGGAAAACAACACTGAGCTTACAGTCTAATTAAACCAAAGGAACCAGCTCTTTGGATTTGGGTAATGACAGGAGAGCAGGGTGGGGAGGGGACAGGATCAAAGAAAATGGCTGGCAAAAATTGCAAGGGAAGAACCTGGAGGAACACCCTAACCCAACCTGTAGCTCAAGAGGGATTCTGGGTGGCTTTGATGCTCTCTCATTCTGAAAACAATGTGGAAAGTCTTTCCCACCCTCCTCAAAAACCCTTGTGAACCAAAACGGTTTAGCTGACAAGGGATTTGTAGGTGGCTTTGTTAGTCGCTCTTCCAGAGGCCAACGCTAAAGGTCTTTCCCATCTATCTATCCTCAACAACCCAACCTTAGATGAGCAATCCATGTCCCTTTCCATTCCAAAAAATCCACTGCAGCAGTGACCTCTCCTCAAAACAAGTCCATTCGACACGACTTGTTTCGAATCACTCAATTGTCATTTTCCGCCAGGCTTCTAGAGCACAAAAGCCAACAATAGCTTTGTTTAAGCTTGCATTATGGCCCTGGGAGGACAGGAAGATGCAGCCCGACGTGCACTCTGGGCCCTGGAGCCAGTAAATGATATTCTGTGCTCGGTAACCTCCCCTCTTTCAGCAAAATCCCACACGGGGGTTAAGTTCCTACAGACACAATAATAAAGCACCATCATAGACTACAATGCGTCTAGTTAACCTTGCATACCCATGAGACACCATTATCAATAAAAGCGAGAGTCCGGTGAGTGTGAAAAACAGGAACACCTAGTGGGATGCAGAATTATGCTTGCGTGGTGCTTATCGCTGCAGACTTGGCCAACGAAGGGCACTCTCCGGGTGAGTGTGTACACACACGGCCCATTTAGCATTCCGCTGCTATGCCAACAAGATCATTAGCAATGACAATACAACAAACTCCTCCCCTCTGGGTGCTAATTAAGCAGGAAGGGACAGCAGTGGCCGCAAACACACGCGAACATGCACACACACACACATGTGTGTGTATGGTTAATCATACCCCGAGAACAAGGTTAGAAATTAAAAACAAAACAAAGAAAGTGGTTGATATTGAAGTTAATGTTTTGGAGGGAAAAAATGTAAAAAGCATTTAAAAGCTACAATGGCCACCATATAGTAACTCGCTTGATGGACAAACTCAAGTTAAATCACCGTCAAACTTACTGTCACATAAATTAAATAAAATATTTTAAGAGATAGGCCTATAGTGTAATATAGTAATGACAGATAAGGCTAATTACAAAGTAATCACCAGAACACACATCGATCGTTCAGATCTTCTCAATTTCAGAGAAGGTTTTTCTTCAGCATTTGTAGAAACAGACTAGCATAGCCGCTTGGCAGCAACAGAAACAGGCTGTGAGGTTGGAAGCTGCCATATCCCAGTGGGCACAGCTCACAGATCTCCCAAAGACGCCGGCCTGGATCACTTCTCACAGCTCTAAATCCTTCCAAACCGTGTATTACACATTAGTCCGGCCACACTAATCTAAAGTAGGCTTCCAAAAAATTTACATGAACACATTACCTACATCTGTGAAACTCTTCCACGTGATAGCTGCTTCTACGCTGGTGTTATAACCCCAATATGGAATGACAATATTCCATAAACTGCTTATGGGCAACCTCCCATTTGGCAAGCAGCGCAGACCCTCGGTTACTACAGTGAGGCGGCCATTTGACACCCTAGACTGCTAGCTCATCATCAAACCATCTGACTAGCCAGTTGTCTCCCTGTCGGTCTTGTCCAGTTACAGTACTGCCGATTACTCCGGTTTCAGCATCTAGTTAAAACGGCAGCGCCATCGCTAAGCAGCTCCACTTCTTGCTGAAAAGCCCTCGTTGCAGTATAGCAAGCTAACAGAGTGCTGTTATGGCCACATGGGCTACAACTCCATTACAAACATTATCATTTTGAACAAGGTCAGAGGTCAAGCGGGAATTAAACTTGCTGCGCGGTAATGCACTTTAATCAGCGCAGCACACCTGCTCACAATTCATTAGCCTACTAGCACGCACAAGAAGGCGCACATGCATTAGTCAGACACAGCGCCACATGCATGTATGCAAAAACAATCAGGCTCCCCCTGGACTGAACATATTCATACAGCTGGAAAGAAAAAAAAACAATCATCATTCACGCTGTCATTTGTGAAACTGTGCAGAAGCAAAGGAGAAACTTAGTATCAGGGAGGTAGAGCATCATGGGTAGTTGAAAACAATTAGTTAGAGCACCAGGGGCTAACAATAGAAACTCTCTCTCACACACACACACACACACTAGCTTCCAGTGTTACTGGGAAGGGACGTCAGGGTTAAGCTCGCTAACTCCCACTTCTGAAAGGACCCCATGTTTTCTATGACCCTTCTCAAGGGAGACAGAAAGTCCATTATAATTGCTCTGCCTAATACAATCATGTCCACCACTGGTGGCTTGGTACATTCAACCTAATGGAAGCTCTTCTGTTGGGAACCTATTTATCTTGCACTCTCCATGAGGGCGACGCTCAAGATCTCAACATACTCTAAAAGCACCGACATGCTTTCTTAGGTACTCAGCTGAAGTATCGCACCAAAAAAAAAAATAGTGCTTTTTTTCTTCAGCTCTCCCTTCCTGATGCCAGGCCAGAAGTCTCATTTACACTAAGAATAATAATTCGGGGGGAAAAAAATAACTTGCTTTACTGATAATACGCTTATATTGGCGTCCACACCAAAAGATAATAACATTTTGTTGATTATAAATGCAAGCTGCAGTCCTTTTAAAGTGGATTCTTATTGGCTGTTGAAGTTTTATAGTTTGTCACCTGGAAATAAAGTGATTTCAATCAATGTGGTGTGGACTTCCCTATTTTTATAGAAATTATAAACTATTATGTAGTCTTGTTGTTATAGTTATCACAGTCCTTAAAACGACGTTCACCTTAAAATTTTATTTTTTAATGTAATAAAAAGTGTCATTAATTAATTAACACCTTTGTTTATCTTCATAACGCAAATTATGATATTTTAGTTTTTGCTCCTGTATAGAGAGTAACGTACCTACCATATTCAAGGCCCAGAAAGCTAGTAAGGACATCATTAACATTACCAGGCCATGTGACATCAGTGGTTCAACAGTTATAAAAACGACTTGACTCAACAATTTCTTCTCTTCTGTGTTGCCTTTGATGTGTGTTTATGAGAGCACAGCGACATGCATGCTGTCAAATGGATTATTTTAATTATGTCCTTACTGCATTTATGGGCCTTGAACATTTCAGTTGTGTTGCTGTTTATACAAGGTCAAAAAGCTCTGGGTTTTCTTCACTTTATGTTTCAAAGATGAACAAAGGTCTTACAGGTTTGGAATGACATGAGAGTCAACAATCAGTGACAGAATTAAAATTTTTGGGTGAACTGTCCTCGTCGGAAACCATCATGTTACTATGAAGTGTGTCTTTCAAGCATTTTAGTCGTTAATCGAGTCCCTTCTAAACAGACCGCTTCATGGGTTTAGAGAGTCCATCATGTGGGAGTGATGGAGTAGGAAGTGCCTGGCTCATACGCTTCACAAAGAGTCCAAATGGTCTCTCTTTATTTCATTATTTTGAAATCCCTGTCCCCCTGTAAAATAGCTATTTTGCAATTGAACAGTCAAAGCTAGGCAGAAAAACTTTCCTTGTTTACAAAATGCAACAGAACCGAAGACAACCTCTCTAAACCCACATTTTATCATAAAAGGTTGCTTCATAAAGTCACCTCAGGCACATCGTCTCTTAATTGGTCCGGTCTCTCTGCTGCTAAAAATACCTCTACCATGACTGCTGCATTCAGGAGAGGGAAAACGCAGCCTTTCCCTTGGTTTAATGGGAAGACATGGGTACAAAAAGCTGTGCTCTGCCCCCGGTCACAAGAAAGAAAATGTTTATTGTGGTGGCAGAACAAAAAGCTATTTCAGGGTCAGGAAGGGAAAGAGAGAGAGATTCTTCATGATCTTAAACTTCCTGGTGAATCACTACAGCGGGTCTCCATGGAGAGACAGGAATCAATACTGGCTCTTCCTGTAACATTACAAACCACTGCAGACGACTGCAAATTGTGCAGCCAGTTAAAACGAAACTACTCTGCCTCAACTTATTTATTTGATCTAGAGATTTGTCACAAGTCAACTAGTCACGTCCAATAATTGACTACTCCAGTACTGAGGAGCTAGTGTTTCTGGTAATGCTTCACAGTACGGTTAATATATTAGGATTCACAAATTAACGATCAACAACAGTTGCTTTAACAGTAGGGGTGTGACGAGACACTTATCCCACGAAGACGAGACGAGACACTGGGCTCACGAGAACGAGACAAGATATGATTTTTGGACTTTTTAAATAAATCCTCATTGATAAAATATATAAGCGGGAAAATCGTATTTTATTCAACAAAACATTCCAAAAATGTAGGTGCATTTTGTAAACAAACTTTTTGAAATTTTAATTGAATTTTAATGAATTATGTGTCAATAATGTGAACACTGGCAGGCAAGTAATTACACAAAAAGTATAAACAATATAAATAAATAAACACAATTAAAAGCAGTGTGAGCGATTTTTCAAAAAAGCTTAAGAAAACAGAGTCGAGCCAAATAGCAAAACAAACTTATCTACAGCAAACGCCGCGCAAGCTTAAATAATAAAATATACGTCAGCATTACATCATTTTCGTCATCAGGAGGGTCTTGTGGACACCAGCGCACCCTGTCTGCGTGCAGGTATTTTTTTAAGTCCGTGTACAACAGTGTATGCGCGAGAAGAATGCTAAAAGAGTGCCACTCAAGTAGGCGGTATTGCGCATGTGTCGAGCTCGTCCGTCCGCGCTAATCCACGATTGAGTATAATTTGAAGGCTGTGCGCGCGACAGAACGACACACGGAAAGCGAAGCACACTTAAGTCTGCCTACACTGAATGCAATAAAGCGACCAATGAAAACGATTTGGAATTTGTGTCAGCATAAATAGAACACAGCAGCAGTTTCCTGTCTGAGATTTGTTGTGCCACATCATACCACAATCGCCAGGATATCGCTAAGTTCTCGTGAAAACAGTCGCATCTCACAAGATCTTGTCACACCCCTATTTAACACCCCTAAATAAATCTAGGTTAATGTTAATTTATAAATATAGTTTTTAAGGAACATTAAAGATATGTAAAATTACAAGCAATTTAGTGATGTTTTAGCATTAGCGTTCACAAAGTTGTCATACAGAACCTTATTGTAATGCGCTTCTAGATTTTTAAAAGTGATTTGTTAATTAGCCTGCAAATAGTGTTGTTTCCATTTCATTTTTGAATGCTAAAACTGCTTAAATAACTCATAAAAACACATCCAAGTGCACATATCTCATCTGTATCTGTCATTCCTTATTTTGTTCCAGTGAATTTGGTACCTTTATTAAAAGGCAGCATGTGAAAATGTGACACCGTCCCACCCACGACTTTACCGTGGCTTCCGGTCAACCCCCTTAAAAGACAAAAACAAAAGATGGACGCTGCTTACTTGGACATTTTGAGGCCTTGGGGGGAGCAGCGATCTATAATCAGTCCCAATCAACAGCCACCTGCTCTGATGCTGAACTGGACAATTACTGCTTTTTGTTGACCGGAGACACAGCCAGCTGTGACTGGCTAATTACACAGTCAATAGTGTAATCAGTCGTGAGGCTCTAGCACTTCTTTCCCAGGTGAGACGGGAACGAGTGGCTCCGCTAAACGACCAGTTAAGGGGGAAGGGAAGTCGGAGGGCAATAGATAATTGTTTACTAAAGGCCCATGTAACGGTCTCCTAGCAACTGCCCAGCAAGCTCCCAATAAGGTGTGGCTCATGCTGCCGTTTAGCCTTGAAGCGTAGTGGTCCTCCACTCTGACAGACGGATACAGCTGCCGTCTCTATCATCAACATTCACTGTGCCACCAGAGAGGCTCTTTACCGTCTCTTACGCTGGAGTTATACATCTACTAAAACTGTAACTTAACTCTATGTTACACAACTGCAAGGGACAAGACCTGACAGATGAGGATCTTACTAACCTACTGGCTGTATTAAAAAAACTAAATGGTAATACTAAGGGTGTGTTTGCACACACGGGTATGGACCAAACAACTGTGCCCAGGCCCAGTTGAAGAGGTGGTCTCGGTCCCCTTCCGGTTGAATGGATGCAAAATATGAATGGATGACCTTAGCACGTGTGTGGTTTTGTTTCTGGTTCACTTGCCAAAAAAGGCAGTTTGAAAGTGAATTACACCAATCAGCATTGTGCTTGGTCCAGAGCGAAGCTTAATATGTACTTCTTAAAAACAAAGCATCATTCTTTAACTGCATGCAGGTGTTTAATCCATGTCCCCTAATGAAATCCCATATTTTACTCAAATTTATAATAGCAACAAAATAATAGCAAAAACACGCACCTCACAGGTTGCATGCAGTAATATTTACAGCAGTGTTGTCTGATTCACGAACAAATGACTCTCATGAACCAATTGTTTTTAGTGATTCAAAACAAAGAACGCCACTAGTGTAGTCAAACTCATAAACAAATGACTCTTCTGAGTGGATCATTGTGATTAATCATTCGAAAAGACAAATTTTACTCTGTCAGAGAAGCGCAGTTTGACAATTTTACATAAGAATAAAGACTTAAAATAGTAAAAGCATATATGCTCCCACGTTGTTATTACAAAACACTGATATAATGATGAGAACTGTACTAATATTCCACATTAAACTCAAAACTTTTATTGATACTGATAAGCAATATATCAAGGCACTGACCAAACCTAATCTATAAAATCGTGACAAACAAACCAGAGATAAAGGATAAAGCTAAAAGAAAACAAACTGCACCTCCGACAGGTGGCAGACTCAATCTCCAAGCCTCTGGGTGAGCTGCTAGATATCTTTATACAATGCACTCTAGATGAGGTTACACCGAGCACATCAAACAGATGTCCGGATGCACAGGCACTCAAGAATACATTCCTCTGCCAATTTCATTAGCATCCATGAGACTGCAAACACACAGCACTTGTAATTCAAACTCAATCACAGGCTTTCAGACACGAACCTACAACCACACATCATGTGATCAGAGTTACACAGGGACATATAGTGGAAATTGGTCAGAAAAAAGCAGGTGTAGCATCAAAGGCGGCCCCTAAAGGGTCAGTTTGTTAGCAGGTTACACATTAACTTAAACGGTTGAGTGTTTGTGTGCTAGGTGGAGGTGGTGGGGGATAGTTTAGGGGTCTGCCAGGTGAGTGCGTGCCTAACTGGGCTGCCGTCAATACTACACAACATTTCTTTTTTGCTGTTGCTGTTGTTGTTTGCGGGTGTGACACCGAGCTGCATAAAACATTGCAGCGATTTGCTACCTGATATCAGCATCAGTAATGTGCCTGCGTGTCTGGAGAGACACTTGATAAGTTTTTCACATATCAGCACAAGGGAGATGCAAGTAGTACAAGGCTACCCTTACAACAAATTGTCATGGTAACTATATTTCCTTCCACAGTTACAAGATAGCGTGAACTAACTAATATAAAAGTGCAATATTTCAAGCTAATGACAAAATGTATAAACTAATAAAAAATCTAGAAGCTTTTCACATCACTTCAAGGTGATCCTAAAGTAGATGCTATTTGCTGGGCTGAATTGTCAGTTTAACAGATAAAAACAAAATGTGTGTTGGAAAGTGTTATATATATCAAAGATTGATTGACGGACAGTAACTGAGTTTTAGCTGCAACTTTGTTTGCCGTGGTACATTGTTGTAAGCGTTACAAGTTAGGGGAAAAAAAAGAGTTTTAACAAATTTACAAAAAACAGTAACACCACAATCACTGAGAATGTAGCTGCAGCTGCTTTGCGCGTCATATTTGAATTTTAAGTACACTAGATTTTCGAGAAAGATTTGCTTCACTCGGAGCCAATTGAAATGAACGGAGAAGTCAGAAGCAAGCTGCCTATCTAGTCAGCGTTATTCTCGCGCCAGTGATGCCCAAAAATGACACACAACCAGCTACGCGTGATATGTCGTTTCAAACCTGACTTTCCTTCGTTAGCAATTACTTACAATGCAAGTGAACTTTGACTGTCATCGCGTTCAGCGTTACCTTTTGTGCCCCAAGGAAATAGAATAAGTCATACAGGTTTGAAAACAGCGTGATAAGGGCGAGTACAAGACACAATTTAGAACTATCTCTTTAAGAAATGTGTGTCACCTTAAATGCACCTTATCGCGTTCGGTTTTAAACACGCAAAGCAACATTTTTAACCCAAATAACCTTTTTTCTAAACTTAAATCGTTAGGACACAGCAGCCTTACACGCCTACGATTAAAAAAAGAGACCCTGTCATCACAGTAACAATATAGTGCACTCAACTTCCGAGCAGTGACAGCTCACCGCGGCGCGTTATTATTATAGCTCATGCAGAGACGCGCACTTACCGGCCAGGCGAAGTGAAAGGGAATGATGATCTTTCCCACATCGCTCGTTTTGCTGGGGTTGTTCTTCGCGGTCTTAAAAGAAAATGTATTTCCACCGAGAACGTCAGTAGATCCAGAACCAAAGGTGCACGTCCCCGTGGTGGTGACTTCAGACTGGTACTCCTTCAGACACACTTTAAAGTAAGTATCGCACTCGTCCCGTGCGCAGCGCTGGTCTTGAGAGTTCCGCGTGCCGTCGCAACATTCCCCGTCCCACAACTCACCGTTTACATTTTCTACAGCAATCAGCTGTAGCTCAAAATAGCCAGAGGACTGGGACACCTACAAATAACATTAGAATAAAATGAAATAAAATAAATAGAGCATACATAATACTGGTTGCTTTTTATTAAAATGCAGATCGGGTTTTGCAAAACTAATATGATTTGAGGGAATGTGTTGCGTGCGCTTGTGCGTTGAAGTCTCCAGAGAATCAGTCTATAATTTTGCTAACCTGGAAACAGCTATTTTAGAGGACTGGGCGCAAGTTAACATTTATCACAATCTCCTGACATTTCCAAATGCATGTATGTGGCTGCGTAATTCTAATATCGATTAGTTTGAGTAAAATGCATTGAAATCGTCAGCCCACACCCATCAACTTTTGCCTGCTGATCACTGCTATGGCAATTAAATCGATCTGCAACACTAGTAACAATCAGCGCTCTCACCTTCGTCCATATCGTTAACAGCAGGCACGCGATTGGGAGCCAATTCCTAATCCTGATACAATTCCACATGCCTCTGATTTCTGCGTTATGAATACAAGATGGAAAACGGCCGTTGACCGGCGACAGGATCCTCCGCTCCTGACATGCAAAAATTCACAAGCGTGGTGTGTTTGCGCGGTGATGTCTGGGCTGATCTCTCCCTCGGTCTGATCACTTCACGGCAAAATGATGTGTTCACAGCTACCACACGCCTGAGGAGATCTCGCGTGATTGACAGCTGGTTGAACCAATCACAGAGCCTCCTGCTGATTCGTTTGGCCAACCGCCACTCGAGGGCGGAGCATTGTCAAAAAACTTACGGCAGTCTATTCACAACGAGCAATAAAACGCATGGTCTTTTCACATCAAGAATTCTTGCATTTTTATAACAGATTATTTGAATGATTATGCATGTATTAGATTTGACATTTTAAGCACTCAAACATAATCCCGTTGGCTGGAAATGTATCTATCCTTCAACCATACCACTGTGGCATATTCTTAATTTAAATTGACGTATACTAAATTAATATTTTATATAATTTCATATTGTGATTATATTTTTTCTTATTAACATTACTAGTACTTTATTTAATTATTTCTTTATTACCCTATTACTGAGTTTACGGATGTTATTTGCAATATTGTTAAGTCAACTAAGCACTTTTATTGAAATTCACAAGTGCACATATTGTATGAAAAGCACAAAAACACGTAAAGTGGTCCGAGCCCCAGGAAACCCGTATATCCTGGCTGCAGCTCCATGTTCTGATGCGTGCTCAGCCTGCTAGTGTGATTTGACACAGGTGAGAGCGCCCTCTACTGTACATGTGCATTAACCTGTAAAGAGAGACCCCAATAAGATATAAGCCAAACATCGAAAAACCTTTATATTTAAATGATTTACAGAAAACAAAGGTACAAGCTCTGCCTTGGTGCCTGAGACCCGAGGCAGTGGTTCTCAATCCTCAATCCTGGAAAGGAAAAATAATAAAACATCTTAATAAAAATACAATTTTCTGACCCCCCCAGCCTTGTCCAAGTCATAGTTAAGATTGTTTCTTCATGTAAACAAATTTGGAGAAATGTTGCATTATATTACCAGCTCCTCTGCAGTGAATGGGTGCCGTCAGAATGTGCCGTCAGCTTTATCACAGGAGGATGCACATGGAATATGGACATATTGCACATATTATGGAATATTGCGCATATTATGGGAGATGCACTTATTATGGAATATGGCCAAAAGGAAAGATAGAAAGTTTAATGAATTTGTTTCTTACAAACACGTAGTTCTTCACCTCACAAAGATGGTAAACAACGTACAGGAGTGGAATGGATTGCTGTGATGGTTTTACTAGCTCTCATTCTGACGGCACCCATTCACTCCAGAGAATCTGGTTGTGAAAAAGTAATGCTATTCTGATGAAGAAAATCTCATCTGCTCATCGAAGTGTTCATTTTTGGGCAAGCTATTACATTTAGAACCAAGACAAGCCTAAGTGGGTTTGTGGGCTGGTTTTGGGCATATTTCAGCTAGTAAACTAGTAAGAGACCGACTTGCCGACCAGCTCAGCACCATCTTGGCCAGGCTGACAGACCAGCTAGACCAGCTGGCTCTGGATAATACCTTAACACTCCTCATTTTGCATGTCTCCCTTATTTATCACACCTGATTTAAATCATCAGCTCATTAATGAAGGCCTGAAGGCCTTGTGTGTGTGAAATAAAAGAGCCATACAAAAGAGCATTACTGAGCTCCTCCATCATTTTATGATGTTTGTTAAGAGGCAGGCTGCATGCTTTTTGTAACACAGACAGGTAGTGTGGCCTAACAGGCTCTGGTTTTCTTACGCCACCCAACACCCTTTCGCCAGGCAAGTGCTGTATCACTAGGCATGCTGTAAATAAATGCAACGCTTACTTAAACACATGGGGGAGGCTGGAGGAAGAGAAAGAAGAAGGTACGGGTGGGTAATAACATATTTGTGGGGGAAGTGCTGGACTGCCGGACAGAGATGCTGGTGCTGGTAGGCGTGTTTTGGTGGCTTCCCTCATCCATATTTCATGGCTTTTCCTTTGAGGCCTCGCATATAAACCTATAGCCAATGCATTGATTGCCTTTTATCTCCAATCATGGCCTTGGCCCACTTTAATGGCTTTCACAATTGTTAGTTGCTCATTTCCTCCTAAAAGGCAGCTGCGACTGGGATATCAGAAAATAATGAATCCCTTGTTGCGATTCTGACAAAACCATATGTTAAAGTGACAGCATCATTCAGCCATGCAGAAACAACAACAGCAAAAAAACAGGGCATCAAATAGCAGCATTTGTACTTGCTGACAGGTTATAAATCAATGGGATCCATTTGCTTTTTCAATTGCTGTGCTCAATTTTTATCCCTATATTTGATGCATGACCTTATTACTGAAGCTTGTTTCCATAGCGATAGGCTTACAATTTTACTGTAAAGCAAGCACAGGAAATTAAATGTGATATAAGTAGATTTCCCAAAGGTGAGAAATTATTGATAGGAAAATCACACAGATTTATTGCCCCTAGACACACAGCTCTTCGTGTCAAATCACACGAAATTACACATTTTTTTCACAAATGCACTTCATAATATATTTTCAATATGCCCTCCAGTTTTTGTCTTAGTTTAACGTTTAAAGGACATCTTTTGTTAACATATATAGACTCAGTGATCAGATTATTACATGCACATTTGAATTTGATAGCATTTCTAAAGCAATTTTATAGACAACCAAATACTTAAATACTTCAAGTAAAATAAATGTAAAGAATATGTCTCTAATTTTTGATTTACTGTTGGAAAAGAGAAAATTTTGTCATTTTTCTTGACCTTTAAGGGGAAAGTGGTACTGGTTATACCCGTATTTTATTTATTTTTGCTTTACCTTTAGGCCAAAAATAAGGTTTTGCTTCTATTTTTTTCTTTGCCTTTGTTCATACTTGGCCCTTGGACCTGAGGCAATTTACTTTCATCCAAACATAATCCTTACAATACATGACTCACATATAATTTCATGCAAAATCTTGCCAGCCCTGACATTAACTAATGTCATCTGTGGAGGTGTGACACCCTGCATGAGGCTGTCAGTCAATGGCCAGTGAGTTTTTATTAGATTTTTGTTTGCCCATGTCTAAAAAACAAATGTGCCCCTTTTTCAGAACAGATGGGTTTCATTGAGGCTTTACAGCAGAAATGTATCAAGGGAATACAAATTATATGTGTTAATCTGAAATAAACTACTTTTTCTTTCTTCAACTTTAAAAGAGCAAACAGAAGAATGAGGAAATGGCATCAGTTGTTCTCAATGGAATCTCACTCTTCACGTTCCAAAAACGATTCTCCTTGAAAGCCGTTGGACACCAAAGCCTCATTCATGAAGACGTGATAGACAACTAGTTAAGCATGTCACATAACATAAAGTAAATGACTCCTTGTTATGTGTTTTAAAGTACTTTTCTCGTTTGCTATTGGTAGTATTCATCATTGGAATCATAGTGTAGATTGGGAAATACTGTACTAATAATGTACAGATGGGAATTTATTAAAGCAGTGGTCTCAAACTCAATTCCTGGAGGGCCACAGCTCAAATCACTCCTGCTTAGAAGTTTCTTGTGATCCTGAAAACTTTGATTTGCTGAGTTAGGTGTGTTTGATTGGGGTTGGAGCTAAGCTGTGCAGAGCAGTGGTCCTCCAAGAGTTGAGTTTGAGAAACAATTGTATGAGGACAACTGTAAAATGAATCTCTTTTCAGGGGCCTAATCCCTGTCAAGCACTCTGTGACCTCTTGCATGGTAAAAGTGGTGTGCATATTTGCAGTGGTGCATAACATGAGGGCATCCGACACCTGACAGAGCTGCGACTCCCAACACCCTGATCACTGATCCCTCCTTAGTCTTATCTCAGAGGAAACATTACTTCCTCTAGTCCTCTAACCTAAACAAAGGATACATCTTAGGACATACAGACCTCATCTTCAGTCAATGTTTGCTAGCCTGTAAAAATTTCAAACTTCCATATTAGGCGGTGGGAATTTTAATGCACTATTCAGTGTCAATTTAAATTAGGTTTTGAGTCCCGAAAACATGGCACGTATGGTCACCCTAAGATAAATCTCATGATGACTAACAAATAGGTTATCCAGAGCAATGGTCTGTCTTTAATGACAAGTTGCTGCATGTAAGCTTCTTGTGCCTGCCCTTGAGAATGAACCCCCCCCCCCCCCTCCAATTGATTCGCTCCTTCAGAGCAGGTGCAGATTGCTCTGCTCAATAATCTTTACAATTAGACCTTATACAATGGGCCCAATCAACCTTGACACTCTGTACCAAGGAAAGAGAACTCAAACATTCAATTCTGTCTGCAATACAAATAATACAGACAGACAGACAGACAGATACAGTAGATAGATAGATAGATAGATAGATAGATAGATAGATAGATAGATAGATAGATAGATAGATAGATAGAT